>JAHWFO010100603.1:0-11087 GCA_023313115.1 Rhysida immarginata
TTTGTTTTATGACGTCAGTCTACGTATTTTTTGAACAGACCTCGTATATATCTTGCTAAAATTTAATGTTACATATGTGTAAATACTGAAACCGAAGGTAATAGTTATAGCTCTAAAAAGCAAGTGAAGAAGCAAAACACTACAGAAACCAAAAGTACGAAATGGTTTTTATGCTAAGGGTATAATTTGTCTATGAAATGTTGACAGCAATGTCAATCGTTTACCTCTATATGCTCAATGGGTTTTTGAGCCATCAGATATGCAAATATGGCCGTAGGCACTGATCCCACAGCTGATATATCGTGACCTGAAAATGAAAAGCGAAAAACTTTGTTAGGTTAGGATATATTTAGAATTATATGGATATGAATCTGTGCACGTACCCAAATTCTCGATCACAGTAGAATAGCTAGGCGGTGGTGAATGCTTCAAATACTCTTCCATTTTATCCAATTTCTCGCAGTAGGTTTGTGCTCTGATTGGTGGTCATCGAATAAGATTCAAATCTAATAAAAACAAATCAATAAATAAAAATAATAAAGTAATTCGTAACATACCCTTCTGCTGCTTCTATTTTCTCCATTTTGGAACGGAGATCTTGAACGAAAGCAATCGAGTCCACCGTGGTCGCAGGATCCTGGGCTAGAGCCTGCTGGATGGCCAGACTCTGAAGAATAGCACCGATGTAACCGTTCCTGTGCGCATGCGTCACTAGAGAACTTATGCGAGCTGCCTGTCAGAACAATAATTTAATAGGTACGATTACCCGAAGGAGTCCGAAAAAATTAATTTTAGCTAATTAACCATTTGATCGATTTCTTGAACGCAATGATGGTTACCTCGATCATCTGTTGCGTGTCGTTGCTATAGAAGAGGGCAACCGGTGACACGCGCATCGCAGCACCGTTGCCATAGGATCCGCTCCCTCCGAATTGTTGCTGAGCTAGCTCTGTAATGTTTAAGGAAGGATTCTCGTGAATCTGTTTGAATATCCCTGGGACGAAAGTACCGTAGCCTCTCTTCGGATCTTCGTAATATTCTTTGGTCAACCTTTCATATTAAATAAATATTGTACATTGAAATCAGGTTTAGATGCATGAGTGCCACTTCTTAGAATAATTAAAAAACGTTTTTAAAGCAAGATTACATTCGGCCCAATTCGTCGCTGTCGATTAAACCCTTTTGGGTGAGGTGCTTGGCCAGGACCTTGGTTTGCGCTGTGTCATCCGTATAAGGGAGTTTGCCCGAGCGATGCTTAGTGGGGGCTATAACGAAAAGTAAATAACAAAAATTGTTTCAAAATCTCGTCCTTTCAGGATAACTGTTTGGTAAGGTTGTAATTTTTACAAATTATTTAAAGTATGAAAAAGTTGGTGCTATGGCGAACTGTGTTGTTCAAGTTAATTTATAAAGGACTGAACTAGCAGCACGTAAATACACGGTGCCCATAGTTAAAGGACCCTAATGCAAAGCCGCCTACAAGTGAAACCAATCATCAGAAAAGTGCGAAATTTTTATGACGGACGTAATGAAGAGATAGGAATTTGTTTCAACGAAAAAAAAATTAGTTACGAATTTCGCTAACAAAGGGCGATTTAATAACTAATTACACATTTAGCCACACGTATACAATAGTTTCAAAAAGTTCAACATGTGTAAAACACAAGAAATTACAACATAACATGTTCCACATGATGGCCATCATTTTCAATACCATCTGAAATCGCAAGATGGCATGTTCCACACCTGACCGAAGTGTGTCCGGCGAAATGTTGCGCACGTGGAGTGAAATGCGGTCTTTAAGATCAGGTAAAGTTCTTGGATTGTTACGACTTACCAGATGTTTCAAATGTCCCCAAAGCCAAAAGTCGCATGGGGTGAGGTCTGGGGATCGTGCAGGCCACATATGAAGCGAGGCCAACGAGATAACAAGGCCTGGAAGCGGAAAAAGTCACCTGATCATCGGGGTGCTAGCGGCATACACAGGATCTTCGCGAATATTCCTCGGTTTTACAGGTAACAGCTGTTGCGTGACGGCACATATTTACATTTTTACTACAAGTATTCAACGTAAAACGCCATTTGATAGCGAAATTCGTAACTAATTTTTTATTTTTTTTCGCTGAAACAAATTCCCATCCCTTCATTATGTCCTCCATAAAATTTCACACATTTCTGATGACTGGTTTCGCCTGTAGGCAGCTATGCAATAGGGTCCTTTAAATATGGACATCCTGTATTTCAGCGAAGGTTTTGTCCCGAAGGCAAATAGGGGACCAGCAACAAAGTGAACAGAAAAATATTTTGGATCACCCTGTAAAAAATAATGTTTGAAATGCTTTGTAGTTGTCGTATATGATTATGAGGCTTCTTTTACTTGTCTGTGTTCATTTGTATGAGAATAGCACATATATTCATGGAGATATAAAGGTTTATTTAAAATATATTTTAATATAGAATAATATCCAATTTTATTAGCTGTATGACCTTAAAGCTAATAGTATTAAAGCGAAATAACTTAACTTGGTTAATGAATTAAGAATAAAGAAATACGTGTTCTTCTAGCTTGGAACACTTAAATCAAAACAACACAAACACTATCATTGCACTAAATCAAATGTGTTCTTCTTGACCAATTCAGTTGACTATAAACACTGTATCAAATAATTATGATAATAACTGGCACATCACAAAACAGTGATTAATGACGTGGCTAACAATTTTCTCACATTCATAACACAAACGATGTTACGATGCGAAGTCTGTGATATGAATATTTATATCAATCATAGCAAGGATTTTTCTGAATATGAGCTGCTACAAATGGCTGCTCGAGTGAAACTGCTTTACTTGATTTCTGCGAAGAAAAATCAAAATGACGACGTATTACTCTAGGTACTAACGTAACTTAAATCGACATAAGCTCAGTAGCGGTACGCTCGTTCGCTTCTCTTATTTTTTACGTGAGTCAAGGGGAAAGGTCGAAGCCACAAATAAGCACGGGTCACCATCAAATTGTCGAATTTAAACAGTTCTATGTGGCGTTGAGAAAATGCAATCCTTGACGAACATGTGGCGAACAGTGAGGAATCACTAACCTTAGCTACGGCAGGAACTGCGTCGTTATCCCCCGAAGATATATCTCTACATGCGTGAGTTTGTGTGAGATTCCGCTATGCGTGAGACTTCCAACGACGTACTGCTTTCCGACAGTGCGACGACGACATCTTGCCTGCCAACTCCTCGTTTGTTGAAACTTTTCTCCTACGGCGAATTTCGTTCAAGCTTTTGCTCGTAAACGCCATAACTTCTGAAGGTTTCTTTTTCCTTCCGAACCTCTCTCCTTTCGGTTCCTCTCTTTCTCTAATCTTTCTTTTTCCCACGCAATCCACTTTTTGTTGTTGTGCGCGTTGTTCTATTCACACCACGGTTCTGCGCATCTTTCCATTTCTTCTTCCTCTTTCGTTGTTCATGACGAAGCGAGGCTAACGAGAAATACAGGCTCCGACACTGAAAAGTCACCTGACCAAGATAGGTCTATTAACAATCCAACCTTCATTGTTTCCAACAAAGGAAAAAACACTGATTGTTAAAATACAAGATGGAAACAATGAAAGTTGCATTGTTAATAGACCTATCTTGATCAGGTGACTTTTCAGTGCCGGAGCCCGTCTTTCTCGTTAGCCTCGTGACGAAAGTCGTGACGCCGCATCCACTCCCCACTAGGATGATGACGTCAATAGATGCAGCGAGTATTTTGAACGTAAATAACTGTCGGAGGTATTTTTAACGGCCGAATTCCGTGACAAGTGGTCTCAGAAAGAAACAAAATGATAAGGGGTTTTCTCAAAATTTTTATTTTTGGACCGGGCACCAGTATCAAAAACTTCTCCTTACGCTGATATGAAGGCAATATACCGTAGGCCCTGCCTTTCGCTCTTATTACAGCCTCTTTCTTTAACTATTATGACCCTAAAAATTTGGAGAAAACTGGTCAGGACCCGAAAATGGTGAGTCATAACAAAATGGAACCAAAACAGTTTAATGGTACATATAAAATCAATAATTTTTTATATTGACCAATGGTGCATTCCAAGCGTGTAAACTGTATGGGACTACGAGCCATTATTGAACGGGGTGAGCAGAGCTTACGACGGCTGGTTAAAAGTGAACGACGCGCTACCGTCGATACATTGACAGCCCAAATGAATGAGGAACAACACCAGAAAGCTATCGGAGAACAACTATGTAACGCTTATTGTTGCGTCTTGGTCCCCGCAGCAGACATCTGGTTCCGGCACACATATTGACAAGCGTGCATCGCAAGAAATGACGTGTTTTCATTGCAGCACAAACACTGGATCCTAGACCAGTGGAAAAAGGTTGCATTTTCCGATGAGCCGCGTTTTCCACTGCATCTTATCGATGGGCGCTGGTGTATCCGCCGGGAGACATCCGAAAACAAACTACCCCAAACCATTGTTGGGCGGCAACAAATTGGAGAAGGCAGTGCAATGGTCTGGGGCATGTTTTCGTGTTATGTTTTATGTCCATTACTTCCTCTATGAGGTACCCTCAATAACTATATATACTTATCCGCCGTTGCCGACCAGATGGCAACTGTGTATCCTACGAATGATGACATCTTTCAACAGGATAATGCCACATGCCACGTGGCCAAAATTTGCTGTGCATAGTTCGATAAACATGAGGATGAGTTCCACTTACTACCCTGGCCTCCAAACTTTCTTGATCTTCATCCTTGCGAATATGTGTGGAAACATCTGGATCGACACGTCAGGCAGCGAGACCCTCCACCCGGGAATCTTGATGCTCTGCTGTTTGCATGGATACAGATTCATTGAGTCCTGTTGCCCTTCGCCTACCTGCTGTTTTCTTCAAAAGTAGGCTATTCGGATTATTAGGTAGGTGGTCATAATTCAGTGACTCGGGTTATATTCATAATCCCGACGGCCAAAATCCGGACAAGCCACGATCCCGAAATATCACAATCCCCCCAAAAAAAACGAATTCCCGACAGGTCACAATTCCGTCAGCTATTATCCCGACAAACCAGAATCCCACCAAATGACATTAAACTAAAACCAGTATTACTTTTAGTAGAGGTGGGCAATCCAGGATCGATGGGATCGATCCGAAGCGATCTTCCGCTAGGATCGATCTTAGCGATGCCAAGCGATCTTAAGATCGGTTCGATTGTTGAATTTCTGGCATGTTGTGTTGCTATATGATAGGCTGTAATTGTCGCCATGTTATGTGATAAAGCTTTCAGATTATTAAACGTCTTTTCATGTGTATGCCTTAGTCGATTTATCGATGTTTTCAATTACCGATTTTGATAAAATCGATTTTTAGGATCAATATTCTGCGAAACTTTCGATGTGAAAAATTGCCTTTAATTTGATTTTTTACATAGTAAATAATAAAATTGAGCGGGTGATCCAGAATATTTGCAACCAATGGATTAGGATGGTTCTTAATCTTCGGAAGCAGCCTCTTCAGAGGCTCTTGGACGTGGTTTCCAATGGGTAGGTACAGTAAAACCCCGTTACAACGTACTTCAAGGGACCTGGAAATTTGTACGTTATTCTGAAACAAGGGGGAGGGGCGGCTTGTGAAAAATGCATATATTCATAGAAAAACATAAGAATACATGAATGCATTTTATTTTATTCAATACAAATACACTATAGCATATACAATATGTAGTATTACGTTAATTTTTGTAATGAAATGATGCTCAGACTAACACACGTTACAAAAAATACCCTGACATTTCCCGGTTACATTCCTTTACCTATCCCGATCGCTAGTTACCCTGTTACACGCACATAAATTAAACAAACATAAATTAAAATAAACAAACACATAATCTTACCGTATTGAAGATGGGCAATCGTCCGTCAAGTGAAGGTCTCTAATCTAATTGCAACACAAATTGGATCCCGACTTAGTACCATGCAATCGACAATCACAATCGATCAGTGTAGTGAAAAAGTAGTACGAGTGGTCCAGGAGCCTTTAACTCCCTTTACACGCTCGCCCAAAAAGTAAACCAAATGAGGTACACTGAAGTAGCAAAGAAGCCTGATGAACCTCTTTAAGTCATCCAGAAAAGAGTCCCTTCTTGGTAGGGACGAGAATCGGATTGTGGATTGACGAATAGCGAATCCGAAAAACTAGGATCTAGCAGATCCAGTAGTTGGGGAACTCGGCCTTATTAATGTTAATGTTGGGGAATCATGCGACAATCGACAATCGAACAGGGGAAGTACACTGAACTAGGCAAGAAGCCAGATGAAACCTAGTTAAGTCATCCAGAGGATAAGATGGGGTCCTTTCTTATAAGGACGATAGAGTTGATTGTTGGGGAACCATGCAGAGATTTCCGGGTTTATATATGCTGTACTGACCAACCAATGAAATGTGAACTCGGCTTAATTAGCCCATTGGCCCAGTTCCAACTTTCGCATGGGCTGCATTGACCAACCAGAGCAAGACATGTGAACGATGTACGTTGTACTGAAGGGATAATTTAACCAAGTTTTCACGACTTTTTTTCAGTGTTTAAATAACGTATTGCAAGCAAACGTGAAAGAGAAAGGAGGAGGAATACGGATATATAAATCTCATAGTTTTTAATGAGTTCATTAGTGTTACAATTAAGAAATGTCATCTAATGTAAAAAAGTTCAATGATTTCAAGGAATACAATATGTTTTTCATGTATTTCGCCTCGCGTCCGGTCCTAATTGGGATCCTGACGTCGATCGTTAATTGCCGTGTGGCCAGATGAGGGATGGCGTAAGAGTCGTACGTCACCGCTAGGTGGGAAGGCGGTGACCCCTCGGGGTTTGCTGGAGTGGCTCCTGGTGCGTTCCCTAATGCGAATATCGAATAACAAAAATTAGCAGAGTAAATAATGACTTGCAATACTTTTGGAAAAGAGCTTGGATATTCTTTAAAATGAGCAGGAAAGCATGAGAACAAAAGAAGTCTGTAACGGAGCACTTAGCTTATAATTCATTGGTTAAGTCTAATCTAGTAATTAAACAAAGCTTCACGTTACCCTCGTGAAGAGACAACGCAGCCAAACGCGACTCGCAGCGAGAGATCTCTTCGCGGATCGCGCTTGCGGTGTCGATGTCCTCCAGACGGGCAGACGACGGGCCACTCGTAACGTTTTGCTCGTTCTCTGGGCTATTGGGTAGTGGTCCAGTGGCTATAGAGCCATCGTAAGCTTTCTTAGCTGGCGCCGAGTTGCCTGTGTCCGAAATGGCGGGTGCGGCTGATGCGGTCGTATTGTCGATCCCGGGCGACTTCAGGTCGTTGTCTATTGCTCTATCATGAGGGAAACGTCCCGTGGCGAATTTGGAAGCTGGGCCAAAGGAGCAACTCGCTCATCAATAAGCGTCCTCGTCGGGGGCGTTGAGCGGTCTTCTTCTTCTCCTATTAAATCGTGCGGCCGCTGAAATTCTCCAGTCTTGGGCGCTGAGTCAGCCAATGCTCCTCGAAATCCACTTTCGTGGTCGTCCCGTATATCTTCGAAGGCACTATGGATATTAGGCACAAATTCCGTTAACAAAAATTCAGAGTTTATATCACTTGCCTTGTTCACTGTCCGAGAGCACGATGACGGGTCTACAACGTCAAACGATCCCAGATCGACTTCGCAAACGGGCACTCGTAAAATATATGGCTGACGGTCTCGGCTACCTCGCAGTATACACATCCAGCAGATCCGCCCACCCTCCACTGTTGGAGACGTTGGAGGGAGTAAAATTCGTGATGTAACAGTCGCCATTGGTAATTAAACAAAGTTCGTTCAAATGCAAAGTCTCCCCTGGGTCGGACTGCTGAAAAAACCATGCAAGACGAAGATGCCCCCATTCTTGTGGATCAGTGCGAAGAAAAGCATGGGAAGAAAAGTCACAATATCGGTCGCAAAAGTCACTGGCAACAAGGGTGGTAATGGTAGCCTATTCACCTTGAAAAAGAACCGAAGATGAGTAAACACAAAGTTTGCCCACATGGGAAGCGGGAAAAGGAATACCCTAATCATCGCAGCCAATCTGGCTGCAATAAGATAGAGCTTGATGTCCGGAAAACCTAATCCTCCTCTCTCATATGGAGCAAACAGGTACGCTGCACGAAGTGGATGACGCCTTTGCGTAAAAATTCCCCACACGCAGTTCACAATCGCACTACGTAGTCTCTGAAGATTTTGGAACGAAGGCAAGGTGAATAGGCATTTAGATGTTAATAATGGAAGGACATGCGTTTTTATGAACCTCACCTTGACAAACATTGAAGTTGGGAAACGAAGGTTTCTGTCAAGGCGAGTAATGCACTTCTCAATCGCTTGTTGCCAGTGCATAGAGTCCATAGTCGGTAGAAAAGACAAAACGTATCCTAACACTGTAATTCGGTCGCACCATGTTATCGGGAAAGATTTGAGATAGTCCACAGACCATTTCCCTTTAGACTTGACGAGTTTGATGGAACTCCCCGTCGAAGCACTAAAGCGGTCAAAGGTCTCTTTATAGATGCTCAAGGAATACGGATCGGACGCAAATAGCACTACGTCGTCTGTATAAGCCAAAGTCCTGATGTTTATGGATGCAGCTGGCAGATCGTATCCTCGAACATCTTGGCGGCGATTTAAGTATTGCAATAATGGTTCCAAATAAAAGATGTATAGCAGGGGGGAAAGAGGACACCCCTGCCTGACACCCTTACACAGATTGAAGGTAGCAGATATAGAACCATTAATCGCCACACATGATGCGGCCGAAACATACAGTGCGGAAGTGATCGTGGCAAAAGTCCGAAGACGAAGGTGTCGAAATACTTAAAAGAGAAATACATGGTTCACTTTGTCGAAAGCCTTTTCCTGGTCAAGGCTTAAAACGGCAAGAGTTTGCTGACGAGCACACGCTTCTACCATCACACACCGAATCGTAATTAGATTATCGGACATCCTGCGAGTTGGAATGGAGCAGGATTGTCCGGGGTTGATAAAATCTTCGGCGAAAACTTTCAGTCTTTGTTGAAATACACCAGTGAAGACCTTGTAGTCGGTGTTGAGAAGGGTTATTGGCCTCCACTGGGTAACCAACTCTGGATTCGGCACTTTGGGAAGTAGGATGATTTTCCCCACGGTGAAGTCCGGTGTGATGGAAGACGGTTCTTCGATGATCGAATTAAACACTTGCGCCAGAAAAGGCCCAAGAAGATTCCATGTCGCGTTGTAGAACGAGTATGGTATGCCATCCATACCCGGGCTGGACTGGTGACGGCCGTCTGCTGACAGGAACTTCTTGACTTCGTCTTCGGTGAAGGGACGAGAGATAGACAGGTCAGCATCCTCAGAAAAAGGTCTTAGCGCCTCAATCCACTGCTTCGTTTCGTCTGACGGAATGATTGGGTTGTCGAAAAAGGATGAGAAATGGGCGTGAAAAGCTGACAAGATGTCGTCGTCAGAATTCACTTCCCCATTTTCCACCACCAATCAATGGCATCGTTTTTTGTTGGAACGTCGTCTCTCCTCAGCGAATGCTGCTGATGATAAATTCCTGACGTCAATCACCCAGGAAAGTTTGGCTCTGAGCGCTGCGCCGGCCGCTTTCCGGAACATTAGAGCGTTGATCTCGCTCTTCACCTGACGAATCTCCATCTCGAACTCCTCCTTCGGGGTGGATACTTGGAGGAGCCGGAGGATATCTTGTAACATGAGGGGATGACGACGTCGACGACGAGCAGCATCTAACCCAACCTTCCGAAAGAACCGCTTGATTTTGGTTTTCAGTTCTAACCACGAAGCAAGCGTAGGAGGCACATTACGAAGGTGTTTTTCAACGAACTGAGCGAACATTCCCTTGTATTCCTCTTCGTCGAGCAGAGAAACATTCAGAAACCAATTGCGATGGACTTCAGAGCCTGTAGATGATGCTGGAAATGGAGGATTCCATGACCACATGATGGCACTGTGGTCGGAGAATGAACATGGAATTACCTCCATTTTACCCGGCGAGCCAGCAAATGCATTGTCAACGAGAAAAAGGTCTAATCTTGATGTAGTGGGCCCTTGATGGAAAGTAGACCCAATCTGACTACTTTGTAGATGGTGTGTCCATAGGTCGAACAATGCATTTTGCTGACACAAACGATACACATGACCAGACGAGAAGATGTTGTCGTCTGGATGGCAGTTCAAATCTCCAGCAATCACCACAGGCAACGATGAACACAAAAAGTTATTTAAGACACTGAAAAACGTTGGTTTCTCTGCTGTTCTACACGGTGCATATACAGTATCACCCGCTTATAGCGAAATTCAAGGAAACGGAGTTTCTTTTCGTTATATCCCGATTTTGTTATATCCGAACGTAATAAAAATGTACGTACAGTCATAGAATTAAAACTAAGCATAAAACTAGGCATAACCATTGTTTTAGTCAATTTTATTCAAGATGAAAAAAATTCGATATGGTTTTCTGTTTCATAGTTTTTACATAACTTTTGTTTATAAATTTATGCAAATTAAAATAACTTTCAAAAATTTCGTTTGGCACATCACCGTAGATGGTTAAGTAATTTTTTACTTGATTCATCGGCGAGTCCATCTGCTTCGATGATGGTATGCGCGGTTCTGGTTCATCGCCACTTTCTTGGCTCTCCTCTCCACCATCTTGGATTCTCTGGCTCTGTTCCGCGATGGCGTGCTTCTAAAATCTTTAACTTTAACTCTACAGATAGAGTTTCGCTTTGGTTTAGCCATGTTGAACTCCTTGAAAAATTTTGCCTGAATGACTTGACAAAATCAACCAAGACCATAAATGCTCATGAGCCTTGCAGTTAACCGAGTGATGGCACAATCATATGATTGGTTCAAGTGGTTCAAGTACAATCACGTGATCGTTCAACTAGCGTGGCGGCCGTGGTGGCGGGAATGTTTAACCAACCAATCACAATAAAGAAAAATCGCAGTTAGGAAAAAATGTTACACGTGTCTACGCATTCGGTCTAGACCGACTTATAGTAACAATTAGTGATATTTTCCGAATA
>JAHWFO010100604.1:0-10021 GCA_023313115.1 Rhysida immarginata
AGGCGACAACTCAAAAGAAATTAAATTTTAATCATCTATTTTATAGTCAGTTAGTGCCCTTTACACACTAATGATTTACACAGAACCTATACAAATATTTCTTATTATGGGAGAACCCTGGAGGAAAATGTCGGGTTTTTAAATTTATTAGGGTTTTTAAAATCTCATAGTCATAATTTTTATTGTTTTTCCATCTTTGTCATTCACGTTTTTACGTGTTTTTTTCCATCTGGTTTTTTTAACTTTTGGCCCATAAACTGTGGGTTTTTAAACTTTCTGTCGGGCGCAAAATGGCCATAGTAGCCGACGCCCTAAAATTCCAACCAACCAACCAACCATCATCAGGTTGGTTTGCAGTGGAAAAGCTGAATCGCCTAAAATTATTGGCTCAATTTCAGTGCCATTAATTAATGTTTTGATATTTGGCATGTTACTAATGTCTTGCATTAAAGTTGGTAAGCTGGACCTATGAAAAACATTAGCATCATTATTACGCCCTGGTGACCCCACGTTTAAAAAAATGAAACGATACGCGTAATCACAAGCAGCGAGCAAAACAACACTATAGAAGCTCTTGTAACAGTAGTAATCCACTGCATGTTCTTTGGGTGCCGATATTTCGATGTGACAGCCATCTACCGCTCCGTACACTTGTGGGAACTGCCATTCTTCCAAAAATCCGTTTGTACACTCCTGGGGTGGTGGGAAACTTGATCAGTTTCGCCATAATGTCAGTAATGACAATTTCACAAAATTGATGGAGAGCTTTCTGGAGGGTGCTCTTTCCAACACCAAAGAGATGAGCAATGGTGCGTAAAGGCCGGTTTCCAATTAGCGTCTGTTAAGCGTCTGCGTCGGTCCGGCGTCGGTCACGCGTCGTTTCAAGATCTGGCATGGCTAGATTTTTAGGGGTCTTTTTTAGGCGTCGTTTTGATCTAGCCAATCAGGTGCGATCTACTTCGCTATGGATTCTGGGTAGTTGTCTTCGCCGATTCAGAGGGAGAATCATGGCTGCCGTAGCTGCTGTTCGCCGACACGGGTTCTCGCAACTTTTCCTTCGTGAATTTATTAATAAACAGGTTATAAAAATTTCGTGAATCATTTATTTATTAAGTAAAAATGATGTAGTAATAAATTCAAAGCGTGAACTTGACCGGAGTGGTTGACATCTTCTTTTTCCATCACCTTGAGAAAGCGACAATTGTTTGCAGCGACTTGACCAATCAGATCAGACCAGATGCAGGATAACTTTTGAAAGTCGCTAAATGGAAAACGACCGCACTCGCGTGCTAATCAGGGCGCGTCTCACAGGCGACGATTGCAAAAAAGGACGCCGAAGCAAAAAGGACGCCGACGCTGAACCGACGCTAAATGGAAACCAGCCTTAACTCTGCTGAAGATGAGAGCGCATAGACACACTTTTTTCTGAAGTGCTATGCAGCGACGCATGTTAGTATCTTGGCACTCGAACGTAGATTTCAAGTGTTCACACAAGGTAGTCAGAGTTTCTTTACTTATTCTGTAAAAGGAGATAATTTCAGTAATTGCAAGTATTTAGCAATATGTGAAATATGTAAAGCTTAGGTTAACATTTACCTGAAATTTCTCTTGAATATACGTGGTTCCATTTGTGGCACAATAATGTCCCACCAATATGCTGATTTTTGTCTAATCCAAAATTTTCTTTCTTTGGGCGTCTATTGCTTTGTTAACAATAACAACATTTCGCTAAGTAATGACTGATTTCTCAATCGTCTCCGCAAAATGACTGATTTCTCAATCGTCTCCGCAAAATGACTGAATTACATTGCTGGTAATACGCCACCAATGTCATGCATTGACCAATTTGCAGCTTAATCGACAATAGAGATTTCAAGCGCATCAGGAGAAGTAACAACAAAACTTTTTTTGACGTACATCCATTTTTGTTTGTTTCTCAAGATGATTTGAGATTTTTGGAATCCTACACCCACCAGAATGCATTGCGCACAATCCCACACTGCATTTCAAACAATCCCACAATTCAGTGGGGCAAACTAGATTCGTGTGAACAGCACTTAAAACCCGAAACTAGATCCACGAATCTAGTTTCATCAAACTAGTTCGTTGAAATGAGTATTTTCGTTCCGTGTGTACGGGGTATTAAGACTTCATTCAAAACACTGCTTAGGCCAGACAGCGAAGTATAGTGGCTCTATCTGTTACCACACTTTAAATATATTTCTTAATATCTCTCAGTAATGATTTAAATAATTGTTACTCAAGACAACAATGCTGTGACTTTTTTGGTTCTGGCGTGTGCTTCAAGCCGGCGCCAACAATGCTTAAACGTGCAACACCAATGCAAAACTGTTTCCGTAACGCTTATTGCTGTCGTTTTTTGCATCATGCTTTTTGTAGAATGATGTCCAGCCTTAAACATTTTAATATTTTCTGTTTATAAAATAAATCTGGTTGAACATGCAGCAACAAATGTCAACAACACATTAAAAACTGTAACACCGACCCCAGTAAATTCTCTTAAAATTTCTTTATCAATTAATGAACTGTATCCTTTGAAAAAAAGGTTCCTTTTCTTCATTACCAGTACATGCATCAACAAGTGTTGGTCTATTTCATATAAAATCAGTTTGAGTGCTGGTTGTACAATTGATTTTCAAATTGGCTTGCGTTGCAGCAAATTTATTTAGCAGGCAACAAAAATATTCTCATTACAGGAGTAACTTTCTTCTATAATAACTGTTTGGGTTTCTTTATCATCTGTGTTGGCCTGGTCTTGCATAAATTCATTTACTGAATGATAAGTTTCTTTCTGGAATAAAAGTTTATACTTTATTTTTATTCTATAAAATAAATATTTCTAATATGAAAGCCTTTAACATACTAATTCTGCATTCTTCCTTTTTAAATTGAATCTCTCAAATCTTTGGTTCCTTTTCTCTTTGTAAGGTCCTCTGTCAAGTATTTTGGCAGGTTTTTTTCGGTTCTTCTAATAGCCCACAGCCGTTCGATTTCCTGTGTGTAGTGTTGGTGGCAGGGTTGACGAAGTTTTGGCTGTGGTTCACAGTCTTTTGTGTGATGTCTACATGTTGCAAGTTGTCAACGTGCAGATAACCTCATCATTCGTCGATGACGATGGTTGTATGATTCTCAACAAAGGTTTTCATCATCCAGTTTAACGACTCTTCATTGCGTCTTTTCACTGGGACCACGAAGCAGGTGCCGTTCTCTTCGCAAACGCCGCCAACAACTCGCCTAGTATTTTTCATGATTAGCCTCTTCTCAAATTTCCTTTTTACGATCACGTTTTCGTCGATCTGGACCAACTTGCTGGGACCGCCAATCTTGTTGTTCCCAGCGTTCATCATAGCGTTCGCCATAACTTCACGTACGTAGTTCTTCCAGTTGACCGCCTGTGGGCTGAAATCTTGGAGCACGATGCCGAGGTCGATTGGTTGTACTCTAAGGCAGAGCGCATCCAAATGAAATCAATGATTTGGGCCCCATGGTGGTCGCCATCTTGTGAAATGCTCAGTACTCCATCCACCGCATCGGTGTACTTCCTCGCGCGCTCACGAAACGCAGTCTCATTTCCGAACACATCACACGAAGAGCATGCTCAATACATGCACGAACAGTGTGCGAATAAACGAATGCGCCGGTCCTACGTTCACATGAGATGTTTCTCCATTGTTCTAGAATCGAAAGTGTAATAGAATGTCTGTTTTTCGTCTTGTTTAACAGCGACTAGATGTCACTCGGACAGATTTAAATATTATTTAGTTCGATTATACGAGATGCGTTCAAATTCTAAAGTCTCCCAATTTATTTTTGAAAAACTATTGACCCTAGAAAGCTGAAACTCCCGTCATTTGTCCACATAGTCAACCTCTAGCCATACACATTTTTCACAATTCTGACGCCACGATAGCAACGCTGCTGCAAATACTTATATAGTGGTCTGTTTTGCCTACTGAAAAGCTGCTCGATGAGCAGAAGCTTTATTCCTTCTTGCATAAGCGATTTTCCAGTAGACAAAACTGGTTCCTAAAGAAGCATTTACGGCGGCCTACCAATCATGGCGTCAGTATTGTGAAAAATGTCTACGGATAAAGGTTGACTATGTGGAAAAATCACGGGAGTTTCAACTTTCAATAATTTTTTAAAAATAAATTAGGAGACCGTAGAACTTGAAGGCACCTCGTATTCTCTTTATTTTAAACAGAACAAAAGTTCGTTTTTATGATTTATAATAATTCCAGTTCGTAGAAATTGAAAGATAATTTGTCTATTGATGTTGCATCTCGAATCCATGAAAAATTTCTAAATACTTTATATAATATCCCGAATTATAATCAATGTCCGAAAATCCTTACAACACTATGCTCACCTGCATCAATGTCCGAAAATCCTCACAA
Organism: Rhysida immarginata; assembly: GCA_023313115.1. Lineage (NCBI taxonomy): Eukaryota > Metazoa > Arthropoda > Chilopoda > Scolopendromorpha > Scolopendridae > Rhysida > Rhysida immarginata. Next base: position 4,419 of record JAHWFO010100604.1, read on the forward strand.
CATTATGTCTTCGCAACTTCCTTGTCTACAAGGATGCTAAAGGCCAGATTGTCGTTTACAATAATTGTATGCGACATGTCCGTCTCCAAACTCGCCATTTTCTCTATTAGGATGGCTAGTGGGTTTCGAAAGCAGGCTGAACCAACGCCACCTAGATACAAGGCCTGAGCACATACTTTTGACGTCATCAAAATGAGTCCATACAGAAGGAAGGGGTTTTTCATTTTATTTTGGCAATCACTCTTTTTTTTTATAATGCATACATTTGAAAAATTTTGTCATTGAACTTAATATTTCAAATATGTATTTATAAATATAAATAAAGCAGTTTACACATTTATTTTATCTATAATTTTAAAGAAAACAAGTTTGTATATCCTATTTTTAATAAATATTTCGATTTCAATTAATTTTATTTATTTTTTATTTATTTATTATTATTATTATTATTATTTTTTTTTTTTTTTGCAAATAAGAGAATCTAAACTTTGCAATTTATTCAGATTGCATATATTTTGATAATGGATTTTAAGTTGAAAATGTTTTAAATTTTCTTTTATTTAAATTTCTTGATGTAATTAAATTATTCTGTTTCTTGCAGTAATTACTTAATAAAGCATTGGTTGATTTCCAAACAATTTCTTTACATATTTTCTCAACCAAATGACCATTGATACATTCATCTGGACTCCAAAACATTTCTTCTGAAATTAGCATGTTCATTGTTAATTGTGTGACCAATTGTCTTTGATTTTTAACATTCAGGAATTCTGTTTCAAAATTTGAATATAACTTTTGAATAATTATACGAGGCTCGTCCAGAAAGTCCCCTCCGTGGGCACTACCTTGACGTGGTGGAGGGGCTTGAGTGCCTCAGTGATGCTAAGGGCTATGCTGGATCGGGTCACCCATGCCAGACAGGCCTTAGCAGAGAGGCCAGACTAAAAGTGTCCGGTCGGTAGTGGACCCTCCCAAAGGGACCGGTGCTCGCAATGCAGGCATGTTTTTGACATGGCCTCCATTACGACCAGTACGTCCACCTGCGTGTTTGCCGTGCGCAGCGACTCTACTTCTGGGGAAAGGGGGATCCTGGTGGTTGAGGGAAGGCTTTCCAGAACAACACACCACTTTGGCCCCTGCTTCTCGGAAGGATGGGAGGTCTGGATGAGCCCGTCCAGATCAATCGGCTGGTCGTCGCTCCTTGGAGCTTCGGCCATAGGGTTAGGCGCTGCCTATATCTTCCTCGTATCCCTGGTGCCAATGTGCATCCCCTTGTTGGGCTCGGTGGTGGGTGGGGAGCGAGGGAGATGAAAGTTTACTCAACTTACTATGGGTAAAAATAATAAGAATGCTAATCAAAAACAAACTAATAATAGTTTTCGTGAAGGGAGACCTAGTAGAAGACCGCCAAGAAATCCGAAGTTTTTGGAGATGAAATTGGCAAGTGGGGAGTCGTTTAAGACCATCTCCCCATTTCTAATTTCAAAAGAACTTAAACGCCTCGTTGGGGATACGAAACATGTCAAGAGACTCTTTAATGGCAATCTATTGATCGAGGTTGTTAAAGATAGGCAAGCCACCACCCTGTTATCCTTGAAAAAGTTTGCGGGGAAAGCCATTTCGGTTTCTCCCCATGCAACTTTGAATTATAAAAAAGGTGTTTTCACGTGCCAGGATCTGGAAGGAATAGAGGATGAGGAAATCATTGCCGAATTGGATGATCAATCTGTTGTTGACATTCGCCGGATCGCTCCAAGGAGGAATGGTGTTCCTCATCCTACAAATTCCTTCATTGTTACCTTTGAGGGAACAGTTTTGCCAGATACCATCTATGTTGGCTATATCCAATGTCACGTGAGACCCTTTATCCCCAACCCGTTGCGATGCTTCCAATGTCAGAAGTACGGCCACACGAGAACAAACTGTCATTTTAATGCAGTCTGTTGTAAGTGTGGCCTGCCTGGACATGAGATGGAAGATTGTTCTAACGAGTTACGGTGTTGTAACTGCAAGGGAGCCCATTCTGCCCTTTCAAGAGACTGTCCTATTTGGCGGAAGGAAAAGAAGATCCAAGAGATTCGTGTCCTTGGGAATCTGTCTTTTCCGGAAGTGCGTAGGCAGGTAGAACAAAATGAAGTCCGGAACTATGCAGCAGTGGTTAAGAGTCGTCCTTCTATTAAGTCTGTTGGAACAATGACTGACTTGAGTATCGCAGACTTTTCTTGTGGAACTTCCACCTCCACAGGATCATCTGCTAGCACTAGTCGGACTTCGAAATCAGTTACACCACCTGGAACTCCTCCAAAAACTTCGGAAAGGGAAGAGGGTAAGAAACGCTCGTCAGAGGTGTCACCTTCCTCCGACCCCTCCAAAAAACGTATAGTAGTTTCTACTCCAAATTCTCCAGTTCTGGGGGGAGGGCCAGACTTCCCTTTAAACTTGGACGTGTCTCCTACTGAGGAGATGGAGTTATCCCGGGAATTTAAACTTTCATCTTAAAACCTCCATCATGGCACTGTTACAATGGAACCTTAATGGATTCTTCTGCCGCTTAGAAGACCTGAAGCTTTTAGTCAATAAGTTCTCCTTCTCCTTATTGGCTTTGCAAGAAACGTTTCTCTTGCCATCCCAGTCTCCGACCCTAAAAGGGTTTAATTTCATAAGGAAGGACTATACAATGGGAAATAAAGCCTGTGGCGGTGTTGCCATCTTAGTTCAAAGATCCTTGCCTTTTACTACCATTAATTTAACATCGAATCTCCAGGCGGTAGCAGTTAGAGTGTTATTCAAAGACCTCTCACCTCTAACTGTTTGTTCACTGTATCTACCTCCAGATCAATATACGGACGAAACATCTTTGTCATCTCTACTGTGTGAACTGCCAAGCCCCTTTCTAGTGCTGGGTGATTTTAACGCCCATAATCCCATTTGGGGGTCTATAAAGCTCTCTGAAAGAGGATATATGATAGAGAAAGTTTTGAATGCTTTTAACATCAATGTGTTAAACGATGGCTCTTCAACATTCCTCCACTCAGCCAACGGCTCTCTGTCATGCATCGATCTATCTATATCCTCTTCATCTTTCACACATAATTTAGCCTGGAGCGTATTCACAGATTTACATGGTAGTGATCATTTCCCGATCAGTATTTCCCTGAGTTCTTCTACTTTTTCCAACCCTCAACCACGTTGGAAATTGGATAAAGCAGACTGGAAGGTCTTCCAATGCCATCTACAGTTTGAGAATAAAACACCCTTTCCGTCTGTAGATGAGGCTGTAGAGGATTTCACTTCCCGCATCCTCTATGCGGCAGAACAATCCATTCCCAAGTGTAAATCCTCGTCCACGAAAATTCCAGTGCCATGGTGGAATGAAGAATGTGCCCGAGCGGTTCGAGAACGTAAGCGAGCTCTCCGCATTTTTACCGCACAACCCACTCTTGAGAATTTTATTACTTATAAGAAAAAAAGGGCCAGTTGTAAACTAATCATTTCCAATAATAAGAGACTCTGTTGGAGAGATTATATCTCCTCCATTAATAAAAACACTCCTCTTCAATCTGTATGGAACATGATTAGGAAAATAAATAGGAAAAGACTCCCGGATAAACTCCCTTCTCTCATTGTAAATGGTCATACATACTTTGACCCAAAGGAGGTAGCTAATATCCTCGGAAGGACATTTGCCGAGGTTTCACAGATAAAACATTACTCAGCCTCCTTTCAAAGACAAAAACGTATCGAAGAATCGCATGCCATAAATTTCAAATCCCGAAACCTCGAGAAATACAATCTCCCGTTTACTTTACGGGAACTGCATTATGCCCTTCGTTGCTCCAGTGATTCTGCGCCAGGCCCAGATGGAATCTTATATGCTTTCTTGAAGCATCTACCGAAGGAAGCTTATGCTCACCTTCTCTCGTTATTTAACTACGTTTGGTCATTAGGAGAGATCCCAACTTTGTGGAGAGAAGCAATTGTTATTGCTATTCCAAAGCCAAATAAAGACCACTCTTGTCCGTCAAACTATCGACCAATAGCACTAACTAGCTGCATGTGCAAAGTCCTGGAAAGGATGGTCTCTGTCCGACTTATGTGGTATCTGGAAAAAAACCACCTGTTGTCCAGATTTCAGTGCGGTTTCCGCAAATCCCGCTCAACTGTTGATCACCTTCTTCGGTTGGAGCATGAGATTCATTTTGCACAGAGATATAAACAACATGTTGTAGGGGTGTTCTTCGATCTGGAAAAGGCCTATGATACAACTTGGAGGCATGGAATAGCAATACTTTTGCGGAAGTATGGCCTTATAGGACACCTTCCCTCTTTCCTGTGTAATTTCATGGCGAACAGAACATTCCGAGTTCGCGTTGGGTCAACGATCTCAGACCCTTTTACGCAGGATAATGGTGTCCCACAGGGAAGTGTGCTGAGTCCATTTCTCTTCCTCATTGCTATGAATGAGGCTTGTTCACAATTCCATCCACTGTGAACTATTCCCTGTACGTTGACGATATTGCCATCTACTGTCGAGGATCCTCAATGTTCTTTATTGAGCGTCAACTGCAACTGGCCGTCAACAAGCTTGTAACCCGGAGCAACGAAGTAGGATTTAAATTTTCACCCCAAAAAACAAGGGCCGTTCACTTTTGTTTTTTGAGAGGTCTCCATCCAGACCCGGACCTTACACTTTATGGATCCCCTATTTCAGTGGTGGACTCACATAAATTCTTGGGTCTAACATTTGATAGAAAATTATCATGGCTCCCACATATTCGTAATTTAAAAGCGAGATGCTTAAAAGCCATAAATGTTTTGCGCTCCATTTCCGCTACCAAATGGGGTGCAGATAGGAAGATGCTCCTTTCTTTATACGGCTCTCTAGTTAGATCTAAATTGGACTACGGAAGTATTGTGTATGCATCTGCTTCAAAAAGTACTTTGAAGCTGTTAGACCCCGTTCACAATCTAGGCATAAGAATTGCCATAGGAGCGTTCCGAACAAGTCCGGTAGAGAGCCTTTATGTAGATGCTTCTGAACCCCCGTTATGGTTAAGAAGAGCCAAACTCCTCCTGAAATATGCTTTTCGCATATATGGTGAAAGTCAGCACCCAGCTTTTGCCTGTCTATTTGGCAAACCTAGAATCCCTCCACATCACTCTTATAGAAGCATCAACAATTGGTTCCAGAATCTTCTGGTGAGCCTGAACCTCTCATTTCCGGCCGAAGAGGTCAGAGATGTCCCTCAGTGGATTCTTCCCCAACCAGATGTAAATTACAATTTATTCGGGGGGAAAAAATCAAATTTTTTGGAAGCCGAAATTAACGCACTTTTTAAGGTTTTTTTAGAAACCCTTCCTGATGGCTTCCACATATATACAGATGGGTCCAAATCAGAGGACGGGGTTGGCTGTGCATTCCTTATAGATAATACTATATTCTCCTATCATTTGCCAAACGAGTTTTCCATCTTCTCAGCGGAATTGGTTGCATTAGCCAAAGCGTTAGAGTTCTGTTTTCAATATCCAAATTCCAACATCTGGATATTCTCTGATTCTCTGAGCGCTTTGCAATCGTTGGAATCTTTCAATTCTGAAAATCC
>JAHWFO010100619.1:10952-65468 GCA_023313115.1 Rhysida immarginata
ATGGGGAACTCTTCGACTCTCATGGTTTCTTCAGCAGACCGACCCTGGGGATTCGACTGAAATCGTTCGTCTACTTCCCGATTGCCCGTGGGCAGCAGTCATGAAACTCTTAAAATCCTTTGCCTTTGAAAAAACTCTGTTTAACTATCAATGGCGGCTGCTGCATCACGGGTTCCATTCTATCCAACGTCTTCAGCAGTGGAAAGTGGTCGGGTCTGCTGGATGCACCGTGCGCGGCGTAGTTGAGACAGTCAGCCATATTGTTTATGAGTGCCCGTTTGCGAAGTCAATCTGCGATCGCTTGAGACACCCTATGGATTAGCGCACTTTTCATACCAGTTCGTGCACTGCATTTTAAATGACTCCACCGGCGAGGTAATTTAACTGGACCTAGCAATTACGATCGCTTACATCAACAAAGAATTTTGGCTGGCCCGATGGCATCGATCGCAAGGATACCATCCCACTCTGGCAGTTGTGTGGAGGAGAGTGACAGTTCAGCTTCGTTCCTTTTTACTTTTTGAATGGTCACGGCTAGGTCCGCATGCGTTTAAAAAGCGCTTCACTACATCTAACTGCTTAAGTAAGGTCATCGAAGGAGACCAGTCTTACCAATTAACATTTCTGTTGGCCATTTAATTCCTTGCCAGTCGCAAATTGGCCTCATTGGGCTGCCAGTTACTTAAGGCATGCGCGCCTGGGCGCCTAGATATAGTAAATTCAAGATCCTTTGATTAGGCATCTGCTGAGGCAACACCATCTGCCTCAGCTCCAACAACCCATGGTCGGAATGGTTTCGAGGCCCACGACTGGATTGAAGGCAACATGATAGACGGCCAGGTCTCCAGAAGAAAAGTGCGAACGCCAAGTTCGAACATAGGCCCCAGGATCAATGTAAGCCACCTTCCTTATTAAGAAACAATAAGAATAACCATTCTGAAGCTCACCAGTCTAGAAGCCTGCATCGGAGAAAGCCGAAAGAGACGATGCGACTCCCAAGGAAGAAACAGGCACGAGCAGACAGATTTCCGTCCGATTGTACTCACGCCCCTTCGGTATGACCGAGGACTCATCAAAAGGACCCCGGCGCCCGTAAGCCACATCTACATAGAAGGCGTCCAAGGAATCAAACGCCCAGTGGGTCTTCCAAGGACATCATGCTCGTTCGGACCACTCAGCAGGCAAGTGATAGCCCTAAGCAAGATTCTCAAACTTTGATTAAATTTACTTTGAGTGATTCTCCACAAGCTAGTGCGGAACTTAATTCAAAGACTAGCCCGGACGAACAGCGAGACGAATTGCATGGCAACGGGGATTTGATCGACAACAGCATTAGTCCAACTGCCCCAACCCCACGTCCCGCCCATCCAGGAGGAGTTGAGTGACCAGGCGTTTGCAGTAAACAGTGTTTAGACCCAACCCGAAGGATTTACCGACAGGGGACAACATAGCCACGGGCCAAAACCTCTCTCACCGTCTTCCAAGTTGACAACCTCTAGGTCAGACAAGGAAGGATTAGGCCTGACCTCCGACCTCGTCAGTGTAAGTCGCGACCGCACTGAGTACTCACATCGCGTGTCGCGCTTGGCTTCATCGGTCAACCTGCTCTGTAAGTCCCTGCTAGAGGTTAAGTTAATATTAAGTGCATCGTTAAAATTCCGGCATTAAACTAGATAATCCTATAAAGCTCCACGACGAAGCCAGGAGAGGAGCAAGTTTAGTGTTATGTAGGAATGGTTTGCATATTTGTGATTGTAATGTTGTTTTCTGTTTACCTGTTTCAGTCCCCACATTTGAGCTCCTAAACCTGATTGGGTCGACGTGCTCGAGTATAGCTACGTCAGAGTTCCACTATCAAGTGTCTTATTTCACCCCAAGCTTCAGCAGCTCGCCCCAGCCAAGATCGACTACGAATCTTCAGGGCCCAGGACAACGACCTCGAGCCAATTATACTTATGCCCTGGGACAGGTCTGAAGCCAACTACCTGTTATTCAACTTTTATCTTATACTATTCAAATGTATATTTAACACTTTCTAATGGATTTATTAAACATATTGGATCGTAACTCGTTTTCAATCCTTTCCCTTCTCTGTTAACGATTAATGCTAGCCTCTGGGGAGATAGGTCTCTGCTGTCTGACAAATGCCTATCTTAGCATATTAATAATCGTGACAGTTATTCTGTCTGCTTTCATTGATTTTCCCTCATTTCTAACCAAACCATAAGAGTTATCTTCATGAAACATAAAATGCTGTACAGAGTGCAGATAACTACAAGGCAATATAATGGGAAACCTATCTGCTCGATTGCAGGGGCTGGCTCAACATCAAATGATAATTGGGTAAATTTATCAAAAACCTGATAGTTTTGACGTTCACCCTCCCTCCCCAACTGTGAAAACTGCTGGATGCTGCAATCCACTTTCATCTCCCTCCATTCTGCCAATCGACCGAGCCAGCCACTGCAATCGAGCGGGTAGGCTTTCTGTCATACTACCCTGTACTAACCTGCAACACCCTTTACAGGTCGAAAATAGACAATTAAAATGCATTAAGGTTCAAAAAAATTGACTTCAGGTTTGATAAAGATGGTCAATTTAATGCCAAATTCTTCACAGTTTTTCAATTTAAAAGGTGGTTTTTAAGATTGCTCGACAAAATAAAAAGTGAAATGTAGGTTTTAATTACCTCTTTTCATCGAGGTGTAAATGGTATCAATCAGAAAATTTAGAGCATTTTTTCAGAATTTTAATTGTAAAATATTAATTTCTTTAAGCTTGAAGATTTGAAAATGTTAACACAATGGCAAGAATATATATTGCTACTCCAGATCAACAAGAATTATTTGGTCTTTGTATTTTTCTACATCATGTTTCTGGAGCAAAATTATTTGATAAATTATGGAATAATGTGTTCAGCTTTGGTGGAAACAGCAAAACAACGAGGCATTTTTCAAAACAAAGAAAACTGGGTAAAATGTTTTAAGCTGTTTTGGAATCAAAACTTATACGCGTGGATGCAGTAACAATGTTAAAAAAACATGGACTGAGATGCATCGATAATTTCTTGAGAGATGGATTTCAAAACGATCCGACTAAACGAGATTAGCTATTTAGAAATAAGGTGATAGTCATTGGAGGATATTTTCGACAATGCCTACTGGTCGTGCAAGCGGAACAGCAATAGAATTTATCGAAGCATGCATCAAGTTATCAAATTTATTACAAGTTTTACAAAACACTTGTTGATATCTATCATGAGAAGTGCAGATGAAGACGATTTCAATGAGTGGCCTCTTAAAAATGGTTCTTGAAATATTTCAAGAATTGAAAATTTTAATCGTGATTTAATTCCAAATGAAATGTTTGTCTCACATGAGACTGATAATTTTTGGAGAGAATAATAAGTCACTCTCGTCTGATTTGTCAAATCGAGTAATCTTATGCTCCCATATTGAAATAGATCAAATGGAAGGAAGAAAATTTACATTCAAAAGTAAGGACTCAGTGATAGCAGATCTTAATGATCAAATATATAATCAAGTCATGAGAGAAATGAAATCAGCAGTTCCACCACATATCCTTCACATAAAAATAGGAATGACTGCCATGCTGATAAGAATTTTGCAAAAAAGAGAGATTATGCAACAAGAGAGTTAAGTTGCTTTATCACGTTCGAAATTTGAAAGCAATATAAAATTTTGTATCCATGACATTCCTTAAGAATCAGGGAAATTGATCGAAAAATACTGTATGATTTATCGTGATGTTTTGTAATAAAATATTTTGTAAAAAATAAATTTATATTTTTCTGATATAATTAAATAAAACAAACTCATGGCAAGCATAGCACAGCCGAGCAAAGTGAGACCAATGACTGGAACAACAATAATAATAGAATTTTAATTATAAAAATTATAATAATTTAAAAAAATAAATCCAAAAAAAAGCTGATGTTTCGGATATAGATAATTCGTCAAACCAAAAAGGATAATTCTCTAAAATAAGAATAATAATAGAGAATTAATCTGAAAGTGATGAAAATGCTAAAAATTATTTATTTCTATTAAATAATCCAGGAAGAAAACGTTTCCAATGTCTTTATAAGTTGACATCAAGTATATACTGCGGTATTTTTTGGCCACTTCATTTCTATCGTCGTTTTTCAATATTCCAGCCACCAGGTCATTGTCTCCAGAGGTGGCGCAAAGCAGTAAGCAAAGTAAGTGTTGCACGGGGGAGCAGTGTAGAATGGGGCAACAAGATAATGTGGAAAAGGTGCATATTTTATTGAAGTTAGCACCGCCACTGATCGTCTGCATCATACCAGTAGATCTGGGATAATTTCTGATGTGAGTCATGCTCAATTGGGAGTGGATGTATTGAATTTTTATAGTCCTTTTTCTAAGCTGGGCAATAATTCTCAGAGTATTACTGTATTGGAAAAAAGTTTTATTTATTATTGATATGATAATAAGCAATAAATAAAGTTATTTTAGTGGTAATACAATAAACTACTGACCAAAGAAATATCTATTGTTGTAATTTGTCCGCAATTACCCATGTAGAAAATAACACGGTTACATTCCAATTATGATTAATATGATAATGTGGCAAATAAAACCTAATATTAATATAAAATAAATCTGTAATTTTCACGTTAATTTTAATGTCCAGAATTAACGGTGTTGCATGCAACTTATAAGTAAAGGCACAGAAAATTGGTGGGAGACTTTTTTCCCCTTTTTCTCGTTTTCTGGTACGGGACATTGGGTGCCGTTTTCATTAGCCATGTGGTAAATTCGAGGTATGAGAAGAGCTCTTGGCTTCTTTAATTCAGTCTTGCCTGCCTCCGTGTTTCCTCAACTTTTTGAGGAAATCTTTTGTCGTTCCAGCTGAACGTCCAATAGGAATTGTGAAGCCCTGTCGCGTGGAAATCAATCATTCCACAGTGTTCCAATGGAGGTTACCGTGTCCCCCTCCTTGGCGAATTAAATGGATTACTCACCGCCTTCTGGTTGCATTGTTATTTTATGGAACTGAACTTGCACGTGCAACCCACATTGGGAACATTAGTTTTCCATTCCCTACTTGCCTGGTCAGGCTTTTAATGTTTACATAAGAATTTGTGATATTGACGGGTTCCCTCTTAAGAGCAAGCGGTTGCCACTTGTCAAAGAAAGTAAATGTTTTTTAATGGGACCCTTGTGGAAGCATATTGTTTGGCAGCTGTGCTCCTTCAGATTTCCTTTACTCGGATATTTTCAATTGGTATATCAGCATTTAGTACATTTTGTCTCATTTTTTTTAATCATTTGGAAAAACCTTCTAGCCATGTTTTTCACGGCGACATGCCATTTATTTTTATCTTATATTGAAGTCATTTAAAGCCCATGAACAGGAAAGACAGTTGTATAATTGCTGGAATCCCAATTTTCAAGACTTCGGTCGTTTATTCTATGCTCCAATGCAGTTTTTAAAAAAATCGTTAAAAACTTTTGAATGTTTAATTTAAAAACATAATTAATATATTTTATTTCCTTGTACAACGGATTGTTAAAACTAAATGGTTTTGCTGTAATTGAGTTGATTCGATTGTTGAGATCAAGACTTCTGTTTTGTTAAGAATTTTTCTGTTTATATTTCTTCGTGCCTTGCATGCGTGTATTTTTATAATTGATGTAGCGATTGCTAGGAAATTACGAGAGTAGGGGAGTATGAGTTTTGGAAGGATTAGAGGCACTCATTTCGGAGCTTTGATCGAGAGTGGTTGACAGAATTCAGTCTCTATCTCTGGTTGAGGTTAATCTCGTCCAGGTTAATTTTTTTCGGATAAGCATGTTCCTAAACACTTTGTTTTTATGCGCTCCGTTCAGAGAGGAAGCTCCACTCTACTACGTTAAGAGATTTCTTCTCTGGAGGAATTGTCGGACATGCTAGTCATATTAGATACTTTCAATTTTCTGTCCCAGTTTCCGGTTTGAATTTCGAACATCGATGTGGATGCTCGCACAGCCTATTTCATCGTTCATGTTGAGAAATTGCCTCTCACCGGGCTCCGCAATGGAGCTGGTCGTTTCCCTCATTGCGAAAGCCAGCAAGTGAGCTTCATGTTTTTCATCTTTAAGTAATTGACTGTTTTGTTCGGACTAAGCCGCGATGCGTTTAATTCATCCAGATCAAAATGAATGGAATCCTTTTTGGCTAGCATTTGCCGTGATCGTTTTGCCAGAGTGCAGGAGTGCCCACTCGTTTCCATGACGACGCTGGCATTGTTATGGTCTTTTCCCTTTCCCTTTGGAACTTTTTAAACTGACTGAACTTAAATTCTGCCTAATCCTTATAAATGTACTTTTTTTTCTCTTTTAGTTAGTTGATTCTTTATGTAACTGCTTCAGGAAATGCCTAAAAAGACATGCTTTATAATATCTTCATGTAATCTTTTTATTTTCTTTTTTGTTTCTGAATCTTCCTCTGGCCTTTACTGAGTACGTTCCCTATATATCCTAGCTCCTATTTAAATACCTGCCCTCACTCTACCATTTACTCCTCTTCCTCCATTAGTTTTTGCTTAGGTGTCTTCTTTTTCCTTTTACCATGTCCCATACTCAGGCTCACTCCTTCCTATTATGTGGTAAGGCTTGCCTCCTCTTTTCTTTTTACTTCAGTTACGTTTTTTTGCCACAAACTAAATACTTAGATTTCTTTTTAAGTTATGGTTTTCACTTTTATTTAATTTTTCCTTTTTACTTAATTGTTTTGTTTCTTCCCTCTACCTCTATTATCCCTTTAAGACTGCTGGTCCTTTGTGTGCTTTTTTGTTTTTTTATAGTTTTTGCATTTATTACAAGCAAATCCAGCATGCAGCTTGACATTTTCTTGTAGATCATCACCGGCCCAGCTCAGTTGGAGCTGTCAGAAGAATGTGAATTTATCCTCCTGGCCATGACTTGACCCCTTAGAACTCAGATATCTAGTCCTTTCCAACTTCAATTTCCTTCAGTTTCAAGATGCTAATTTGTGTTGTTAATTTCCTATTCCTTTTATTGTGTGATATCCTTTTGCCATTTTCTTTCACACAGGAATCATCTTGATCCACTCTTGTTTTCTTGTTTTGATCGAACTCAAGAATTGATCCCGCTAAACACAACCTTCAACAAAAAACCTTTTTTCAACTTTTTTTTACTTCCAATTGGAATTCCACTAGTCGACGCTTTCTTGAAGCTGGATGTAATCTCCTTCTGGATGTTCATGTAGTTTTCAAGGTTCAGTTTCCGCCATCAGTTTAGTGGTCATCTGCCGAAGCCGTGGCAACGACCATCAATTATTGTCATTTGATTGTAACATAACTAATCATAATCTGCAGTTTAATTCTTTTATTGAATTATCTTTTCTTTGTGCACGTAATAAAATCAATTCCGATTTGGATGAGTTGCACTGTTTCACTCTAATTAGTTTTCCAATAATGTGAAAAGGGGAGTAGTTTGTTAATCAGGTTTTTCGGGAAGGACCTGTTACTTTTATTAACTACTACATTTAAGTTTTGCCCTGGGCTAGGTATCATCGTTATCAGCATTTATTTGTCTCTTTAAGTAAGGGGCTCGAAAGTGTTCTTTTTCAATTTAAGGGATTGGAAGGGGATTTTTGCGTTACCTCAATTGGCTGGACGTGCTGATTCATTTCAGCACGTTTCAGTGGACTTGATAAATAAAGTCCTTCTCAAGGTAAATAGATAACATCAAAATCTGAAAAAACGTTGAACTAAATTAATATGTTTAATATGACAAAAGGAATGACTAAATTAACTGCCAAAGAGTATTTTCCTTTGGTATTATATCCCTTTCCACAGTTATTGAACGTTTTTCATCAGTATTATACTTGAACACAAACCACACCAAGAAGTTCTATGGATTTCTAGATATATTATCTATCAGCCTCAATTCCTGTCAGGCAATATTCAAATAATACTTAAAAGTTTTCGAACTGACATATTAAACTCACATGTTATTCAAAAAATATTTTAAATAATTCAAATATACAAAGTGCAAACAAAACTACACGTCACTAATTTATGTATGGTGTATTTTTAAAAATTTATTAAAGAAGAAAAAGATTTTAAGTCATTTTTAAACTTATTCATCAAGCGTAATAAGTTAAATAAAATCATTGTAACTTGCGAGTGAATGTAAAAAATTAATATTAAGAAAAGGGAGACATTCACGACTTGAACTATAAGTATAAAATTGAATTCTAAAACTCCCAAAAGAATTAGAACAAGATTATGTAAAAAGGGTTTTATCAAACGAAGCTTTTATAATGCTTTATTTAGTGGCAACAATAAAGCTTAATTTTGCAACAATAAACAATAGATACATTTACCTCTCGCCATAACGAAATGTCCAATTGTTACAACAATCAATTCGTAGTAATGAGTTAGTACCATTAGAACACGAACCAATGAACGGATTTGGAAATTTTTTTCTTTATCATAAATTGTCATCGATTCTGCATAAGTGTGTCAAATTGCAGCTCCCTAGCTTGTCGGAAAGTTGGTTTAATATTGAATACAAGATTTGACCTAAACAAACTAACACAGCAAAGTTATAAAAAGCTTTTAAAAAAAGACAACATTAATACTACTACCAATCCAGTTTTAAGTGTTTAAAAAACACTGATAAAATAAAGGAACCAGGCCTGATACAGAAACAAAGCTAATATTACCCCTTTTTAAAAAAGATAGAAATTTCAAACTAAAACCATCTAATGTGAAGAATAGAAGAATCCTTGAAATGTAAGTAAATGAAAATTAAAATAAGTTACAAGTGTCCAATTAAAATTGTTTGTGTATATTTCTGCCGCCAACAGCCGCATGCTCAAAAGGGAACAAGGGAATGAGAAGAGAAAGTCAGGATATTTAATCTAATTGTTTGGAGAAGAAATATCTCCTGAGGATATTCAGAATGGCAAGCAATGACCTTCCACATGTTTTAACTTAAACGAAATACCTATATATTACCGCCACTGTAATTTTCATCTCATGGCGAAAAATATGGTGGCTGGATGGCTGAGATTAAAAATTCCAAGCCTGGCTGGCAGCTGGTGGAGCTCAGGCTGATATGAATGCCTCAGCAGATGCTTACAAACGTCCTAGTTTCAGACACCTAGGCGGGCATTAAGGGATCAAGCAATGATAAATACGGGAATCACAATATGGTATTAGGGTGAGGGACGACTGGATCCAGTGAATGTAAAGTGACAGTGTGTGTGTTTATGTGTGAGTGTTGATGATTAAATGATAATACTGTACATGTGAATATTTTGAGGAACGATGCGCGTGAGGCATAATTCACGGTGGGTGCATCTGGGTGTCATAGTGCTGGTATATGTGAAATTATGAGTGGCAATCTGTTTAGTGATGTTATTAAGGGTGTAAAGAATAAAGTGCCTTGTTTTGTGCTATGGCTTGCTTTATGTGTAGCTTATTAGTTTGTTTTGTCTTGAGGTTGAGCTGTACGTGGTCGTAGGAGTTTTACTCTAACGTAACTCGGTCAGGCTATGTTCGAGGTCTTTCGTCGGGCGCATGTGACATTCCAGTGTACTGGAAGTCACATGTGTCTGGCGGAGGAGGGGGTGTGGGTAGGAAAATGTTCTGTTAGTATTTCATGTATAGCTTCGTTACCATTTTGAACGATTTTTTTTTGTTTTATATACATACGTGATTTGATTAGCTTATAGGTGCTTGTGTTTTTTTTGTTATTGCCTGTTTAAAAGTAAGTGCGTGTGAAACGGATTGCTTTGAGGGATAATTGTTGTGAGATGCGATCGCTTTTTGTGGAATGTAAGATGCGTGGCTGTCTTGTGTGTGTTATAAAGATTCTTTTGTTTTTTTTATATAAGAATCTTTTGAGAGGTACGGAAGTACCTTTTTTCGCTCTGGCGTTCTGTTACCTCGGGTTCGAAAACGAGGTTATGTGTGGAAAAAAGTGCAAAATGCATTTTTGTTTCACGATTTTTTTAATGTTTTAAATTGATATTTGTTCGATGATGAGCAAACATGAATCGATATCGTAGTTTGCGAATTTCTACGGGTGAGCCGATCAACAGGTCTGGGTGTTGGAATACCTCTGAGCCTGAGCGGACAGTAAATCATAGGTGATCCTAATGTGGAATGCGGTAATAAATGGTGACGTAAAGACGGTAATTTATAAAGTATAGAAGACAGTTGGTGAGTGATGCTTTTATTTAAAATTTCGAGCGTGGTGAACAGTCCTTCAAATGGATGAATCCTTATTAGAGTCTGGTAGTGCCATTCGTCCTACCACCCTTGCCATTAACTAAGATGAACTCGTTTCAGCACTGCTCCTACACGATGCACTTTGGCGTCGCTCCCCAAGAACTATTGTTGAAGCTGCATTGTAACTGATTAAACAATAATTACCGGTCTAGGTTAAGAAGAACAAATGCCTTTAATTATCTCGTTAAGCACCCTGCTGTGAATACCAACGTACAGCAGCGATAAAGTGTGAATTTCCGAGTAATGAGAGACGTGGATTGCTGAGTTACTTGTTTTGGCGAATTCGTACGGTTGTTTGTAATACTCCTACGCATACTATCAGAACTCAGGGGCTCACCAAGGGTTGACGTAACAGGACACCCTGTACTCCCCAAGAGGTGTTTCTGCACCTCCCCCTGGACGCTAATAAAAGGAGGCGCTTAATGCTTACGAGCGTAGTCATTAAACGGAGTATTTGATTTGGGAGTACGGAGTTGCTCGTAGTTATCACCTCTGCCGAGCCAGTGCTCGTCTGCCCTTATCTATTGATAGGTACAAATTCCTTCCTGCAGAATTGGGCATATATCACGAGCAGGAGTGCCGGTGGTATTGTGCAGAAGCACCGTCTCGTTAGAAATTGTTGCATTATGTTAGTATGTTGGATCATAAGTTAACAGTAGGGGCCCCTAATTAAGGTAATATATAAGAGTTATATATATAGTGTGTATTGAAAATTGACATTCAAGTTTAAAATGAATTAATTAAATTTCTTTGAGCTCAAATATCGCAGTGTCAGATTGTCTTTCATTTGATTTTGGTCTCGAACCCTAGCTTCCTTCACCCCGACACTCATCATGGAACACGAGGGGTACACTATCACTTATTAGGTATAGGGAATAGTAGGTATGAGTGAGGCAGACTATGCATGATATGCGGTGCTCAACTGGACGAGCGAGTTGGCAATGGAGGCTCAGGCAGCAAGTGCACAAAGTGGTGTGGTGGAAATCTGCAAGCCCATTGAGGGGTTACCAGTAGAAGGTATAAGGGCGGACTGTCGGCAGGCGATTATCGAAACAAGTTATGAATTCGTCGATGTGTTCTCAAACGATGTGGAAGGGGTTCACGGGGTGCGACACTATACATGCAGGGGTTGCCTGAATATGCAGTCGACAAGTCGCACTCCGTGTACACCCGCCAGTATAAGATTCCTCACGCGTATCGTGAGGCGTACAAGTGGAAACTGGCAGAATTCGAACGGGCTGGCATCATCAAACCTAGCATAAGCCCGTGAAACTCTCCGGTCCATGTGGTCTCAAAGAAAAACAGAGAGGTAAGGATTACCTTAGATCTACGAAAGGTGAACTCACACACCTCTCCGTTGGACTACCTTGTCATCAAGGATATCCTGGAGGATCTATGGGGGCATAAGTACTTCTCAGTGCTCGACCTGAGTAATGGTTACTACCAAATACCATTGGCCGAGTCACTGAGAGAGTGCTATGCCTTCCAATCACCATGGGGCAAGTACCAATTAACGTGCTTGCCCCAGGGAGGGAGGAATTCCTCCCATCTGTTCCAACAGTAGTGGTGGCAGATATGAAGGGAAGGGTCAGGGAGGATATCCACATGTTCTTGGATGATATCTTGATTAGTACAGTGCCACTCCGAGAGCATGTGGAGGTTCTTTGTTGGGTACTGGGGAGATTCAGGGAGCGCAGGTTGGTGGTTAAGTGAGCTAAATGTCAGTTTTGCACCCCACGTGTGCATTACTTGGGTCATATCATTACAGCGGAGGGTGCCTATCCCGACCCGGGAAACATCGAGGCAATACTGAAGCTGGTAGAACCCAAGAATGCGCGTGAAGTTCGCAGCTTTGTGGGGTCGGTTATTTTTTACCGAAACTTCATTCCGGAGTTGTCTGGGATTCTAACGCCAATCACAGAGCTGACGAAGAAAGGGATGCCGTTCCAATGGAGCATCGCTTGTAAGACAGCTTTCGATTAAAACGGTCTTGAGCAGTGAGCCTCTTTTAATTCCCCCCGATTACAATCAAGAGCTCCTCCTCTCCCTGGATGCGTCTGCTGGCGCTGTTGGAGCGGTCTTACAACAGGATAGGGAGGAAGGCCTGCAACCAGTTGCATATTTCAGCAAGAAGTTGCAGGGGGGTGGAAACAACTACTCTGTAATTGAGAAAGAGGCTCTCGCTATTGCCCAGGAGGCCGGCCACTTTCGTCATATCATTCTTGGATACCCAACAACGGTACTAAACGACCACTAACCTCTAGCGTTCATCCAGCACATGCGTTACACCAACAGGCGTGTGCTGAGATGGGCGCTAGAGTTGGAGGAATATGGGTTTGAGTACAAATACGTGGTGGGCAAAACGAAGGTTGTGGCCGACCTGCTTTCACGGCAATGCTGCTCAGTGACGACCAAGCTGTCTGCCCCATTCACGCGTGAGGAGATTCTGGAGGCGCAGCAAGAGGATGGGTGGCTTCAGGAAATTGCCCAAGCTCTTGAGACCTGTACCTTCGTGGACTGCATGGGAGGACTGTTCACGGTACGGAGTGTGCTCGTTGTACGTATCGAGGAAAAAGATGGTCGAGTGGACACAAGAGTGTGCCTGCCTCACAAGAGTGATCCAGTGGCATCATAATGGATTGTTGGGAGGCCACCGAGGGGTGAATGCAACTATGCCTAAATTGCATAAACGGTACTTTTGGCCCGGTATGAGGGAGGGAGTGAGACGATGGATTCAGTATTGCGAAGCATGCCAGCGTGTTAAAAAAAACTTGACACGTGCTCCCTACCAAAAGGGGGTAGCTGCCGGCCACCCCTTTCAAAAGGTGGCTGTTGATGTGGTAGGTCCGGTACAATGTACCAGCAGGGGAAACAGGTTCATTCTTGTGATGATGGACGTCTTCACGTGATTCGCTGAAGTGGAGGCACTCCCCGACCAGATAGCGGAGACTGTAGCTCGGTCTTTTGCTCAAAATGTTGTGTGTCGCTATGGAGTGCCTCAGAAAACTGATCAAGGACCGTGGGTCCAATTTCACCTCGGTGGTGTTTCGGACGTTATGCGAGGATGTGCATATTACGCAGAAATTAACAACCGTGTATCGCCCAATGTCCAATCTTATCGCCGAGCGATGCAACAAGTCGCATTGCAAGGCCATTGCGACGTTATGCAGTGAACACCCCGCGGAGTGGAACTACATGCTGGATTTCATACTATATGCACCGCAGACTAGCCAGAACGAGGCCACCGAGGAGAGCCCAGCCTTCCTGCTGTACTGGTTTGACCCGGACACACCCGAGGGGCATTATCATGCTGAGAATGAGGAAGGGGTAAATGTGCTCGAAATAGCTGAATATCGTTCGGTGCTCGTGGAAAAACTCACTCGGGTGCGAAACTTGGTCAGAGAGAGGGATGTAATGAGTCGTTGTATTCGCCTGGATCGAGTGAATAAAGAACGGACAGCACGACCATTCGGAATAGGCAGCCGGGTGTGGCTATTCTGGAAGGGGGGCACCAAACGAAAGTTTTGCCCGAATTTCCTGGGCCCGTACCGGATAGTGCTACAAGTGTCACCAGTGAAGTACAAGATTGAAGCCACCGGTAACCATGGCAGGTTGGTGGTTCACATTGACAGGCTTAAGTCAAGCTGGCTAAATCCAGAAGGTAAACGAAAAAAAAAGGCAGAAGAGAAGGGAACACGAGCCTAATCGGGCCTCAGAGGCAGTTGACGGAGATGAGGATGATGTGGATGAATGGGAACCCACACCAAAAGGTAGACCAGAGAAGCGGCAGGTCGGGAGGGATTTATTGGGATATGGATGCCCTCAGGCTGCGGCAAAGGAGACAAACGTGGTTCCAGAAGAGGAAAGGATGGAGGTGTTGCCTGGGATGCCATTGTTAGAGCCATACCTTGAGTATACGCAGCGGGGCATAACTTGAGTAAGCAGCAGCCTGGTAATGTAGATGCGCTCGTGGAGCCGCATTATGCATTATGGAGGCAAGCTCGTCCTGATTACTGGACACTCCATAGGGGAATCAAGCAATGATAAATATGGGGATCCCAAGATGGTATTAAGGCGAGGGACGACTGGATCCAGTGAATGTAAATTAACAGTGTGTGTGTTTATGTGTGAGTGTTGATGATTAAATGATAATACTATACATGTGAATATTGGGAGGAACGATGCACTTCAGGCATAATTCACGGTGGGTGCATCTGGGTGTCATGGTGCTGGTATATGTGAAATTATGAATGGGAATCTGTTTAGTGACGTTATTAGGGGGTGTAAAGAATAAAGTGCCTTGTTTTGTGTTATGGTTTGCTTTATGTGTAGCTTATTAGCTTGTTATGTCTTCAGGTTGAGCTGTACGTGGTCGTAGGAGTTTTACTCAAAAGTAACCCGGTCAGGGTATGTTCGAGGTCTTTCGTCGGGCGCATGTGACATTCCAGTGTACTGGAAGTCACATGTGTCCGGCAGAGGAGGGGGTGTCCGTAGTAAAATGTTTTGTTAGTATTTCATGTAGAGCTTCGTTACCATTTTGAACGATTTTTTTTGTTTTATATATGTACGTGATTTGATTAGCTTATAGGTGCTCGTATTTTTTTTGTTATTGCCTGTTTAAAAGTAAGTGCGTGTGAAACGGATTGTTTTGAGGGATAATTGTTGTGGGATGCGTGTGAGCGATCGTAGCTTTTCTCTGTTGGAGCGACAATGGTTAGGTGTTTTCTGAGAAGATTGCTCAGCCTCCAGCAGAGTATTGCTGCGATCGCTTTTCATGGAATGTAAGATGCGTGACTGTCTTGTGTGTGTTTTGTTATAAAGATTCTTTTGTTTTTTTATATAAAAATCCTTTGAGAGGTACGGGCATACTTTTTTTTCGCTCTGGTCTTCTGTTACCTCGGGTTCGAAAACGAGGCTCTGTGTGGAAAAAAGTGCAGAATGCATTTTTGTTTCACGATTTATTTCATGTTTTAAATTGATATTTGTTCGATGACGAGTGGCCATGAATCGACATCGTAGTTTGCGAATTTCTACGGGTGAGCCAATCAACAGGTCCTGACGTTGGAATACCTCGGAACCGTGAGCAGACAGCAAATCATGGGTGATTCGTATGAGATTGGAAGTGGAGATCCGAATGTGACGCAAAGACGGTAATTCGAAAAGTATAGAAGACAATTGGCGAGTGATCCTTTTATTTATACTTTCCAGCGTGAAGAACAGTCCTTCAAACTGCTGAATCCTTATTAGAGTCCGGTAGTGCCATTCGTCATACCGCCCTTGGCATTAACTAAGATGAACTCGTTTCAACACTGCTCCTATGGGATGCACTTTGGCGTCGCTCCCCATGAACTATTGTCAAAGCTGCTTTGTAACGGATTAAACAATAATTACCTCTAGGTTAAGAAGAACAAATGTCTTTAATTATCTAGTTAAGCACCCTGCAGTGAATACTAAGGCCCAGCCGTGTTAAAGTGGGAATTTCCAAGTAATGAGAGAGTTAATTGTTTTGGCGTACTCGTACGGTTGTTTGTAATACACATACGCATACTATCAGAACTCAGGGGCTCGCCAAGGGCTGACGTGACAGGACACCCTGTGCTCTCCAAGAGGGGTTCCTGTACCTCCCCCTTGGATGTTAATAAAAGGAGGCGCTTGGTGGTTATGAGCGTAATCCTTAAACGGAGTATTTGATTCTGGAGTACGGAGGTGCTCGTAGCTGTCACCTCAGTCGAGCCAATGCGTGTCTGCTCTCATCTTTTGACAGGTTTAAATTCCTCCCTGCAAGATTGAGCATATATCACGAGCAGGAGTGCCGGTGCTATTGTGCAGAAACACCTTCTTGTTAGAAATTGTTGCATTATGTTAGTATGATGGATCATAAGTTAACAGTAGGGGCCCCTAATTAAGGTAATATATAACAGTTATATGTATAGGGTATAGAAAATTGACATTCAAGTTTAAAATGAATAAATTAAATTTCTTTGAGCTCAAATATCGCAGTGTCAGATTGTCTTTCATTTGATTTCGGTCTCGAACCCTAGCTTCCTTCAATCAGACACTCATCATCGAATGCGAGGGGTACACTATCAGTTATTGTGGGGGTGGTGGAAAGCAAATGATAGTGTTGGAAAACTTACATTTGTTATATGTTTTTGGTTTCGACAGTCAACCACTTTGTGTCCGAAGCCATGCTCGAAAATATACATAAAATTGGCAAAATATGGTCCAGAAATATTCCACCCTAAGAGAGAAGCTATAAAGTCTAAGCACATTTTGTAGTAATTAATAAATTTAAAGTATACTTCACACCAGAAGATATAGAGACCTGGAGAAACCATTCAATTGTGCAGTAGAAGTTTATAAAAAAGATTTAACAGGTTCTATAGTTGCTTTACTGAAATGTAACAACACAGATAATCGGGATTTCAATCTTTTTTAAAGACCACTTTAAAAATCAACTACTTAAAAACACCACTAACTACATTATAGATAGAGGTAAAAGTTTAAGCCATCATTTAACAAGATCTGCAAACACAAAAAAGGTGTTTTATACACTAACGACAATAAATTAAATTATATTTTTATTGTAAACAAACCTACTTATCTAGCGAACATTGGAAATTATTAGAAAAATGCCCCTACTAAGAAATTTAAAAAAAAACCCGCTACTACATCTCATGACAGAAAATAAGAACTGCTTGAAAGCATGCAAAACTATATTTAATAAGTGTGGGGGGTTTAAAGATGATGATAGCAACCCCTTGCCCATTCGGCGAAATGGAGTTAATAAAGAATTGTCGATAAGGTTATTGACTGCAAAGGCTAGGAAGATTGTAGCACTGTTGTGAAAGGGCAAGCTTCACCTCTTGGATCAAGAGAACGTCCAGCCTGTTTCAAAACAATAAACAACAATACTGATTGTTTAAAAGAGGAACCAAGTGAACGCACATTCAGTGAAATGACTTTCATTCAGTGAATTACACTATCAGAGTCTGACCCATATGCGATGGAGACTGGAGCGTCAAAGATGTAGATCGAGGCTCAGGCATCTTCCATCCTGGTGACCGCATCCTGCACGAACCTGCAGAGCTGCGTTGGTGTCTGCCACTGTTGTCTCGCTCGGCAGAAGAAGATGCTAACCCATCCCTCCTGCTGTGATGTAATCTGGGCGTTTCTTCGAGGACTTTTGGGCACTGCACGTTGATTTCGATGTGCTGATATTGCTTTTTTCACATTCCCAGCTAATGATGAGACTGAAGCCGGTGAAGGCACACAGACTAACCTCAGTGGCTGAAACTCCGCCTTTGCAAACACTAATTCATAAGACACAGAAATGTCTACGTCGTCATCATCAGAGCTAAACAACCCTACCATTGAGATGCTGCTAGATGGCTGAGGAGGAGGTAACACCTCTGGAGGCAGATGTAGAATGGCATGACCTCTCTTAGCTCGCAAGGAAGAGGTGGCTGGGATGGAAACAATTCCGCACACAACCTTTGAGATGGAGGGCTAAGGTGGCACTGCTCTGCGATGCACAATCGGCTTGGGTGGCCATGTCATCAATCATGGCTGCTGGGATGACGATCACTGAGGAAGTGATGAAGATCATATCTTGCCTACTATGCAGGGTAACATCTCACATTTCTTCAGGAGAGGACAATCCCTCCTAACATGGGTGGGCTTCTTGCAGTGCCAGCAGCACTGTCTCATTCTTTTGTAATATATGAAGAAGCTCCCGGTGCATCACAAAGGAATCAGGAATGTCTTGCTCCAATCTCATTTGTGTCGCCATTCTGCAGACGGCGAGTGGCGACATTCACAGGATGATAGAGCTTGAGTACCTCCATGTAGACAGATCTCGCGCCTTAATTGTGACTTGTGACATTTTTGTTGAATAAGTGAAGTAGACACAAATTGGTCAAAGTCAGAAAAAAAATTTATTTTCTAAAGAGCAAATCACAGCATTAGTGAATTGACCTTAAATTACTAGCAGAATTAATAATTAACTTGTGATCAGTATAGTGGATTATAATATTCTAAACTTCGTTTAAAATTAGATTGCATTGTGTATTTCGTTTTTTTTTCTTATAGGGAAAAAAATTGAACTGGAGGAAAATCCTCCTAAATTAGTAACAGGAAGAAATTGATTGTATGCCTGATTAATGCAGAAAATTAAGAAAATAAGACACAAATGTTATTAATAAAATATATTTTATTTTTTAATTTTCAGAAGTTTAAAGCAAAATTTTCTTTTTAAAAAATTAGGATTAGCATAATTCCAGAATAAAGAAATTAAGTGACAGGAAGAGGAATTTTCCGAAACTGATTAAATCAAGTAAGTCATTAAATTCCAATAAGGTCAAAGTCCAAGATTGACACAAATTCAAATTCCAATACAAAATTATTTAAAACAATTTATTTTGAATGATGTGAAGTCATTTGGATAGGTGATAATAGTTACTTAAAATATGGTGATCTTCAACTGAAACAAAGTTCCTCACTCCAAAAGATAACTATTAAACAGTTTAATGGGCACAATCAGAAAGACTGTAGACTAACAACTTAGTGTTAGATTCGAAAGGGAAAAATTAATTGTGTGGCCAAACACAATGGTAAATGGAGAATGGTGTCATAAATAATGACATCCAAGCTAGTCATCCAAAAAATATAAAGTAAATGTTGATAAACGTAATATTAGGCAGAAAACTGTTGAACATTAACCTCATTGGCTTGTCTGCAAAATCATTCATAATAATTAGTTTCTGTCACAGAAATTAAATATGAAAGAAATAGAATTGCTTTAAAGTAAAGGCAAAAGAGAAAGAAATCATTAAAAAAAATTGAAACTACCCCACTCCACTACAAAAAGGCAAAGTTATCAGTTAACTATAAAACAGGACAAGAATCGGTTAAAATAAAAAACCCCGTTAGTAAAATCTGAGTTAAAGAAAACTTTGAATTGCATTAGGTCAAAAGGGAGACTAGAGGATACATGAAAAAACTAGAACTAAAAAAGATTTTGAAATGTTATAGAATCCGAATTGAACATAGTCCTTGCTCCATTGGGGATCAAAACGAACACATCAGAACAAAAATTGAATGTGGCATCTTAGGATAATCTGTCAATGATAATAACTACTGGAGAAGACACATAGCCAAAAAAGTCTGGGTCACAGTCATAAAAATCCATGTCCATCTCTACAGCTGCAAAAATAATGGAAAAATCTTACATATCCAGGACTGAAAGAATGAGGCAATGAAAGTAAATAATCTTTGAAGAGATATTTCTAACTATTGTAGAACTGAAGTGGCTCATGGGTGGTAGAGTCAGAAGCAATTGATCTGATAGAGAAGTAGCGGAGCAGTGAAAAAATATTTTCAGCACAAGAATTTATACTTTTTTAGGGCAACAATCCGAAGGCACACGGCTAGCACGTGATGACAATGGACAGTTACTTCCCAGCAGCACACTCAGGCAAATGAAAGAACAGCTGAAAGTTATAGTTAACCATAACAAGCAAACATATCATTGTAAAATGATTTAATATGAATCCCAAATTCTGCATTTAGAAATATCATATTTTCAAAATATATTTATAGAAAAGAAAATAACTATATTTTCCATATTTTTCACTAAATAAGTTAGTGATTGGTATTTCAAAATAAAAAGTGTATTTTCAGTTAATAACTATTTCCTAGGAGGACAAGATATCTCAGATCCAGCTAAAATGTCGGTAGCATGGAATGTCTATGAAGCACCAGTGAAAACAGCATCTACACGAAAAATCATTGTAGACGGCCCCTGTTTGAATGTGGGCCCCTGTTTGAATGTGGACCCACACTGGCTGGAATGAAACGAAGACGCCCTAAAGATCGAAAAGTGCATTCCGCTGGCAGAATTGGTAGACACATCCAGACGAAAAGATGTCGTTCTCGTCCGGATGGCAATTGAAGTCAGCAACCACTATAGGCAAAGACGTGCACAGGTAAAAGAATGTCTGTTTCTCTGTTGATAAACACGGGGCGTACAAATTAAGCAATTGGAATTTGATACCAGATAGCAGGAGATCCAAAGCAATTACCCTGCACTCGCAGTCAAAGACACAGTTCGACACCACAATGGAGGGGTTGAAGATGATGGAGGCAACCCCTTGTCCATGTGGCGAACATGAGTTGATAAAAAACTGCGCAGATGGATATTAACTGCAAAGGCCAGGGAAGTTAGCAAGCTGTTGAGAAGCAGCAGGCTTCACCTCCTGAAGAGGACGGACATTTGGCCTTTACAGGGCAATAAAAGATGACAAAACCGATTGCTTGAAGGACGAACCAAGGGAACGAACGTTCAAGGAAAAGATCTTCATTGTGAAATTAAGCTGATAGAGGCTGACCTGTATCTGAAGGAGACCTGAGCCTCACCGACTGGGGAGGAGGCTCACTTTTCTTCTGTCTGGAGGAACGAGCACGTCCCAAACAGGAACAGGGGCTGCGACGATGATTTGCGCAGCTGTATGTTTCAGATGAAGAGGACACAGGAATCCCGACCCTCTTGCTACGACATCGGGGCTTCTTCTTGTGAGGGCTCTTAGGCATTGCAAAATGAATCCGCTGGGCAGACGCTGATGGCTTTGATGTCCCAGCAGAGGAAGAAATTCTGTCAGGTGCAGGCACACAAAAGATTCGCAGAGACTGTGACGCCAATGAAAGCGCGGATGGAGGAAGAGATGGATTCTCCTCCACAGGAAACACGGACTCGGAGCATAAAGAATCATCTATGAATACTTCAGCAGATGACAATCCTCCAACACCAGGGAAACACATGGTGAAGGAGGAGGAGAAACAGAGTCACTAACCACACGAGGGCGAGGAGGGGGAGGTGGCATTTCCCTTCCAGGAGTCATAGGAGGAGGCGATGATGGTGAGGCCACCTTCGACTTCCTAGGTGAAGGACGAGTCATGGTTATCTGCTTGAATCAGGTGACTTGATCGGTGAAGTCATCTTTGCTGGCTGCTGAGACGACATTCCTCGAGGCGGTGGCATTGGAGCTAGTGGTAGAGCATCTGACCTCTCCGGGTACTGATAAAACTTGTGCACGGTCTTTTTGCAATAGTCATATTTTCGAAGCTGATGAGAGTCTTTCCTAACATGAGTAGTCTTTTTGCAGTATCAGCAGCACTGCCTTTGTCCCTTATAAGACACCGAGACTCGGACTCAGCACATAACAACGAACTCAGGAATGTCTCTATGGAGATCCATGTAGACTACGATGTCGCCTGTCATCTGGGTGCTGAGGGTACGAAATTCTTCGCACCACCCCGTAGTCCGAATTTTAATCACGGAGATATTTTTCAGTTATCAGTGGCGATACTTCCCGGACGACAACTGGAAGATATCCGGGTTCAGAATAATTTAGTGGACGGTGTTTTTCCCAAACTTGATGGAGTCAGCAACCACTATTCAGTCTGCCACATTTCCTTTCCTGCAGAGCATCCTTGACTCTGTCGGAGAAAGCCTCTGCAGGACGGAATCAGCAGGATCACCCGACGAAAGAACAGGAGGAATACCCATTTTTGAGCAAACCTCCTTCATAAACATGCCGACAGCAAAAGGCCCGTCAGCAATCATATCTACCAAGTGTTCCATGGTAATGGTATAGAGTAGAGAGAAAGAAAGAAAGACCTTCCCCAAGAGACAACAGGGGGGAGGACACTAATACGCACTACACCATCTAATCAGCTGGCAGAGGCAGAAGCAACGGATCTGGTAAGAGAGTGGTGGAGTAATGAAATAAAATTTTCAGCAAGAGAACTTATGCTTTTTAGGGGAACAATTCGCAGGCACATGGCTAGCACTTGATGACAATACACAGTCACTTCCCAGCAGCACACTCATGCAAATGATAGAACAGCTGAAAATTATAGTTAACAATAACAAGCAAACATATCATTGTAAAATGATTTAAAAGGAATCCCAAAATCTGCCTTTAGAAATATTATGTTTTCGAAATATATTTATACAAAAGAAAATAACTATATTTTCCCACAAAAAATGCTACTTTTCAGAAACATATGAATCCGATACATCTCCATTAGAAGTTAGTGACTGGTATTTCAAATTGAAAAGTGCATTTTCAATTAATAACCCTATTATGAATTGACTCACTGAATAAGGATAATATTTTAGATCAACAACAATATCTTTTAAAAGCTGAATCTTTAAATTGGAAACAGTATTTAAAATTGGGAACTGTATTTGACTTAGAGGACAGTATCCAGACTATTAAACTGATTACTTGAAGCAGGGGTGTCATTTTGAATTGTGAGCTGGCCAGTTTTAAAAACGAAACTTGTCTTAATACAAAAATTCCCTACAATATATAAAAGTTAACATGTGATGAAAAAAATAATAAAATTTTTGAACATCACATACTTTATATGTGCCCCCCTAAAAATAATTTATATTTGTCAAAATTATAAATATAAGACTAAACACTACAATAGAAAAAAATAATGATTTCATTTAAATAAAGAACGTTTCTGTAGAGTGGAATAATGACGTTTTCTGAATAATATAGAGGAGTATATAGAGGAGTATATAGAGTATATAGAGGAGTATATAATTACGTTTTTTCAACTTCTCTGACTTAAAGAAAAATAGAAAGTCCTTAATAATCCAGAGGTTTTACTAATTTTTTCAGGAAGATAATGGCAAGAGTTCCTCCGCTTGTAAGTTTTGGCAATGTAGTGATTTTCGACGCATAGTCCTCACTTATATTCAAGTTTTGCAGCAATGCCCAGTTATGTAGCTGGTGTATACAACTAAGCTAGCGTATACAACAAATCTATGCTATACAGTTTGTTTCCTATTTTAGTGGCCAGTTAATAAAACCCTTTAGATACGCAAAACTCTGATAACTAACAATTTATAAGTCTTCAAACCAATGTAAATAGTGCTTCTTTACATTTTGACAGATTAAAAAGTGCATTTTGTTCTTATAAGGCTATAAAAACTTGATGCATACGAAATTACTTGTTTCCTATTTAGTGGACAGTTCCATTTTAAGAGTTAAGGTAACAGCACACAATTCTCAGGAAGGCAGGAATATCATTCTTTGATTGTTTTAAGCTCATATGCAGTCATATTGAGAACTCCAGATTATTTCAATAATGGCAAGTCGAGAAAAGCTGTCTGATATTGAAAAAGGCAAAATCATGGCATTTCGAGAGAGTGGAAAGTCAATGCGTGAAATTGCTGCTTTGCTGAACAAACCTAAGAGTACCATTGGTAGGTTTCTGACAGTGGGCAGTTCAAAATCGGCGCAGAAGAAACGTGGTCCGAAGCCAAAGTTGACAAATCGTGACAAACAACACATCATCCGTGAAGCAACTCAAACTGGCCACTCGTGTGCTCGAATATGTGCTGATCTGCAACTTCCAGTAAAGCGCAAGACTGTGTGGAAGATTTTGTCTTCATCACCACACATGAGGTACACAAAAAAACAGGCCAAACCTCCATTAACTGCTGAGCATAAGAATCAACGTTTGCACTGGACAAAGGAACATATGACGTGGGATGACAAATGGATGGAGGTGTTGTTTACAGATGAAAAAAAATTCAATCTGGATGGTCCAGATGGGTTGCAGTCATACTGGCATGACATTCGCAAAGAGAAGCAGTTATTTTCTACAAGAGTTCATGGTGGCGGCTCAGTAATGATATGGGGCGGTTTTGGCTTTAATGGAACTACTCCTCTAGCATTCGTTACCACTAGAATGAATTCTGTGAAATATCAGGAGATACTTGAAGAAGCTGCCTTACCTTATGGACAAGACATTTGTGGACCATCTTGGGTTCTGCAGCAAGACAACGCCCCGTACCACAGTTCGATGTCAACAAAGAACTGGCTGAAATCTAAAAATGTCAACATGATGGTCTGGCCACCGAGAAGTCCGGACATGAACCCTATCGAGAACTTATGGGGTATCATTGTGCGTAAAGTTTACGAAGATGGACGTCAGTACAGCAGTATTTCATCATTGAAAGAATCAATTGTTGAAGCATGGTATAACTTTGATCCTGAAGTCCTTCAAAAGCTTGTTAAATCAATGAAGGATCGTGTTTTCACACTTATTACACAGAATGGAGGGTCCACTAAATACTAAGGATAAATTATCCTATTAGTATTGTTTATTTCATTTCTTTTATTTATATTGTCCACTAAATAGGAAACAAGTAGATTCTCATGAATCACCGTTTATGTTTTTGTTATGTAAAAGCTCTTTCTCAGAGTATTGAAAATGTAAAGAAGCACCATTTACATTGTATTAAAGACGTATAAATTGTTAGATATAGGGGTTTTGCGTTTCTAAAAGGTTTTATCAACTGTCCACTAAAATAGGAAACAGACTGTATGCATGAAGTTTAAAAGCTAGAAAAAAGAATTCTTGCATATTACATTAAATTCTTTGTAACAATGCTTTTAAAACTGAAAATATTTATGTATAAGAATTCAAGTTATGGGTTCATCTGTAAATGTTTTAAAAATTTTTGAACCACTTCTCTGATTGATCTCATATTCGCAGCATATGTTCATTAGATTCATAGTAAGGTTTACATGTGCCGAAAGGGGGGGGGAGTAAAAATATATACTTATGTCTTAATCAGGCATGTAAAAACTCAAAATTAACAGTTCGGAGGGGCTGAGAGTAGATGATAACGGTAACGCACGTTCAAAGACAAGTAAGATATCAAGTATTGGAGCATTGGTACAAAGGTTAGTGATATCCAAAGATAAAGTGGAGGTATTGTCGCTGACGATGACATTAGACAGGCGGGATGATATATATTGAACAGGAATTTGGTTAAGATTTTAGCTACAAAGTCTGCGGAGGTGGGGGAATAATTAACGAAGGGACGAATTGGTTTATTGGGCTTGAGTATTTTTACCGGGACTCGAGGATTCGGTGGGATAAGGCGTCTGAGGTATTTAAACCTCGGGGAAGCATTGACAACTTTAACACTACCCAGTCGCGCCTGGCTTGGCCGGCTGCGCTGATTGGTTGATGCAGTAAAATAGCTGATGTCATATTATTGTAAAAAGTAGGGAACTGTCAGAGATAGAGGCTGTCTCTCTCTGACAGCTGATCAATGATTTCTACTGCAAGTAAAAGTTAAATAAATTTCTATATAATTATATATGAGTAGGAGTTGAATGCTGTATAATTAATTTAAATAAATGTAACTCCATTTTAATTCAAAAAAAATAGAAATAAAATAAATATTAAAAACATTTAAAAAAGTCACCCGATGTGGATAAATAAAATATTGAAGAAGACAAAACACAGATGAGAAGAGGGTCTTGTGAAGAAATATTACAGAAAAACCCAAAACACAGTGAACAGGAGAAGAAAATCTGAAAGAACGTTGATAAGAAGAGAACGTTGATAATAAAATTTGTATGAATAAAAAATTACGTTTTCGGGATTTTTATCCCATCTTCAGTTTGTAAACTTTTGAATGAGATTTCAGTTAAAACAATATTATTGAAGACATAATAAAAAAAAGAAATCAAAACAATCTGATATTAGAATTGAAAAGGTATTGTTATCCGTTTGATTGTTATGAAAAGGGTAGTGGAATTGGATTGTTGAGAGCAATGGAAGTGCGTTATAATTTTAATTTTTTTATTTTTTATTAGTAATTGACTTTTATCCCCTGTATTGTGATTGGTTGCCACTAAACGTCACTGATTGTTTTACAAAATGCAAATGGCGGATACTGGACGTGTTAATGGCATTTGTTGACTGTATCGTAAGTTTTAATTGTTGTTGTTCAAAATTTTTATTGCTATGCTTAAATATTGTTGTATTCCCAATTGTCAGAGTGAGGAGAAAGAAATAAACATCATTAGAAAATAATTTTGTAGGTAATTTGGAAATGACTATGAAATTAAAATTATGAAAGTTTATCAGCAAACATTTAAATCATTATATTTTGCAAATTTCAGATTAATAATGTATGTTAAATTAATAAAGATAATAATAAAAATCTTTAAAGTAGTAAAAACCTACGGAAAATGTAAAAAAATGAATTTTACTCAAATCACAAATGCTTACAACACGACCAAGGGACGCCATTTTTTATGTGGTCACATGGGTAGTCAACGCTACGAAGGCTAAGAAAGTGTGTGAGAACGAGAGTATATGATGAAGGTCAATTTCCATTTAATAATAATTTCTGTAGATGGTTTGGCTAAATTGTTTTAATTCGAAATAATGTTGATGGTTTCTTTTATTAGTCTTTTTTTGTAGTTTATTTCTTTACTAATGACTTTGTTCCAATCTGGATTATGACTTTGGCTAATACAGTGGTTAACAAGATGATTATTTTTATCCTTGTTTCTAAGTGTTTTTATTTGAATTTTTAATGGAAATATTTTTTTCTTTTTACAAACTATACAGTTACAGTCTTTTCACATGTGAAAAAGTACCTTATACCATCTAATAGCAATCCTTTAATACTTTTTCACAAACATTTATTCCATATCTTTAATAAATTGTGTAAATGTACAGAACATTTATAGACAATGATCAAATTTTTAGTATATTTACAGCATGAATACAAATATCAAAGCCTTTTTTTTATTGAAATAAGCTCCATAGGATCTTCGTTTCATCAGTGTTTCGTCCACATCAACTTTGTATTTTTTCACATCGAGTGACCTTTATTCAAGTGTTTTTATTATTTATTCTAAATAAATTGGAGTTCATATTTTTTAATTAATTATCATAAAAATGTATAAACGAAATTAAAAATATAAAATTAAATAATTACGATAAAATGAAAATGAAAAATTAATTATATAGAAATTTTTTTAACTTTTATCTGCAGTAGAAATCATTGACCAGCTGTCAGAGCAAAACACTCTCTGCAGGGAAGAGGGAGAACGGGAAGCGAAGTGATGCTCTTTTGTTAAAATAAAGATGCACCTAGCGATCCTAACGTTCGGGACATAAAACGTCTGTCCCTTTAATCTTAAACCCAGTTCTCCCCCTTCCCTGCCCTCTGATAGTTCCTTACTTTTTACGATAATATGACGTCAGCTATATTACTGCATCAACCAATCAGCGCTGCCAGCCAAGCCAGGCGCGACCAGCTAGTACTTTAACTATAGCATTATAGAAGGTATTGGTTTGTAAATTTTGGAGCAACAAAGTTATTATCATAGATAAAGGTAGAGATTTTTTGGTTGAGGTCATCACGAAATATCACAACCGAAGAATTGCTCTTGCCAGCTTTAACAATTAGTGAATTACGGTCACGTAAGTTACGGGTAACGGAGGAAGCAGCGTTGATATAATCCTTCTGGTTATTGTGCGGCTGGTGATTTTTAAGACCAGTAAACATCTTATGTAGAATTGGGCCGGCTAAAATGCGCAGGGGTATTCTGTCCGCGGCATGTAGGGATAAAATGGCATTCTCCATGTCGGAAATCATAATATACGGTAAATCCTTGAATGTCTTGATAGGGAGACAGTGGTTGAGGCTTTTGTTCAGTAATGTGGATTAATTTCCCTCAAATTCAATGTCCATTAAGTTAACAACGGTGCTGTGGAACCTGAATAAAGAAGTAGCATTGGAATTTCTCGCAGATGTAGCTTATTCGGATCGTAAGACTTATAAGTGGTAACACAATATCTCGTACTTCTTATGTTTAAATTCCAATAGGCGTTCGTGATCCTCATGCAACAGACTTGCTATGGCCTGGGGACCGAGTAAGTCGGCTAATTGCAAGTGGATATAGTAGATTTCACAGCTTATGCGATTTTTCTTTTCAAATAGAGAATCTGTGGCCTTGGTGACCCAAATTTTAATGACAGCGAATTTGGCTGCCTGGACCAGCAAAGGATCTATTTCGAATTGTTACATGTGCATACTTAGGTTATAAGCATTCACGGATGCATGTGTTCTTAAACTAGACGTTCTGTCACGTGTAAGACTAGGTAGTGAGTGAAACCTTTAAAATTTAAACAAATAAAGTTTATTCTGTGCGAATAATAAAACGTACAAAGAATTACAAAGCTGATCACTTGTCAGTTTGAAGAAACATTATTCATTAATGAAATATAAATTTAACTTAAATACACAGTATCGTTGGCAATGAAGCTAAACCGGATCCACGGCTGCCCTTGATAAGAAATCACGGTTCGTAACCCGCCGAAAGCACCAACACTAATGATGCTGCTTGCCCCCGTCGCGGCTGACGATACGCACCCTAGGAATAGACATCACACGGTTGACTGAATGCTAGACTCCACACGAAACACTGATGAAGATATCCTTGATGCTCCAATGGATAGCTATGAGATATGTAAAATTAGATATTAGGAGAGTTGACTAAGACGAGAAATATCATTGCGAGAAATCCAGATATCAATTAATAAAGTCATTATATAGGTTTATGATTAATCCATTAAGATAACTTAGAAGAATTGGGGATTTCAATACGCAATACCCCTTCTTAATCCAATAGATATATGTATATCCTTAACTGTAATGAGATATAAAGTCCAAGATCCTGTTGCCTTATCGGAAATAAATTGATCACAAAATTATGGCCACCTTCACGGCTGCGTAGAACACTAAAATTACGGAGCTAGCCTTGTAAAAGCACAAGCTCGAAGATAAAAAAAGGAATGAGAGAGAACTATTCTTATTCCCTTGGCACAATAGCTCCAATATTCTCTCTTAAATAGCTATTTAAACCAAATGGGAAAATTCCAATAACTGAAGCTCTCTCACGAATGAATTGGACTTCCCAGAACACTGCCTTAATCGACTGAGAATTTTCCACCTTATATTACAGCAAGGCACTTAGAGTTAAAGAAATATATATGTCGAGAAATATTCGCAACAGAGTCTTGATAATATAATTTATTATTACCGTTATTCCCGTGGCTCGTGGCGTCGATCCAATTATTCCCCGACATGGGACTCAGTCCATTCTGCGTTGAAGGTGGGAGGCTATCGTTTCGAGGCGAAATTCCTCTGGTCTCCTGTACCACTAATTAAGAAAAAAGAAAAAACACTCTTTGACCACAACAGAAATAAATTTGGAAAAATACGACCTGGAAGCGCTTTTCGAGGGCGAAGCTCTCATCATTCAGCAGATTCAGGGAGTAAAATGGGAAAATCCGATGATACTCTACCACTGAAAAAGACAGCGTGACATTATTAATATCTATGGAAGAGCTTGTTTGAGATACAGAAGAAGTCCAATATTCTGTATCAATACTATTTGACGGAATTTTGTTCACCACTTGGGAAATTAGACGTCGCTTGCAGATGGAGAAATTTGACAAGGTCCTTGATTCATTCGAAACGCAATTCCTCCTTGAAGAACCCGACTCACAAAAATTCTTCTCTAGAATTTTCCGCGACTCCCATGCTTGCTTAGCATGCAAGTTCCAAGCTACATCGGAGAGCACCACTGTCCTACTCTTTTCCAGCCTTCTTCGATGAAAGATCCATTCGATCTCCCTTTCATAATTCAATCCTACCTCGTTGACAACGTCGGCTAAACCACTTGGCGGAAGGGGTGAGCGCGAACTCGAGTAATATTTCTTGTTCCAAAAAAAACACGTTCTGAAACCTCGAGTCCGCGATCCACCTCCTCCTTCACTGCTCACTGTGCTTTTCTCCAGAAAATCACGTGACACATTCAATACGGTAACTCCCAGCTTCTTTCTCTTGTGGAACATTCTCGAGATGAGAAATGACAAATCTGTGGGGATGTTGTTTTCTGTATTAAGCAAAATGAAAAGAGTCCTTCCAGTACAACGATATGGTTTAAAAACTAACTAGTTTCGGCATTTAATCCCGCCTACATCATGGTACAAGAGAAGTGGGCTAGCAGCCCTTACATAATGAGGCAGTAAATGATACAAAAGCACTATAAACGTTAATTGACATTGACACAATTCATTGAGATTTCTGATTGACTGACGTAAATAAGGGGTGACGTCAACCAATCAGAAGGTTACAAAATATATAGGGTGACGTAATCGGATTAAATTGAATGGAAATAGGGACGTGTAAAAACGAATAAAAAATATACATAAAATAAAACAACAAAATAAACAAATTACAAAATACAAATAGAATAATACACAAAATTACAAAAATATAATAAAATAATACCAATAATA
Source organism: Rhysida immarginata (assembly GCA_023313115.1). Lineage (NCBI taxonomy): Eukaryota > Metazoa > Arthropoda > Chilopoda > Scolopendromorpha > Scolopendridae > Rhysida > Rhysida immarginata. The sequence continues at coordinate 41,452 of JAHWFO010100619.1, forward strand.
AAGTACAACAAAATTTAATTATAATACAAAAATATACAAAACAAATAAATAAAAACGAAAAATCCATTTAACTGTTTGACATAAGAAAGTGTGTTTGAAGAAGTATATAAAAATCAAGAAATAAATATAAGGGCTGTGTTTTACTGTCTCAATATGTAAGGGCTGGTAGCCCATTTAACTTGTACCCTGGTAAAGGCGGGTTTAAATGCCAAAACTAGTTAGTTTTTAAACTACAATGTTGTACTGCAAGGTCGTTTTTATCTGCCAAAAATTTCATTGCTACTTTTTCCTTCAAGTTTCACAGCAACGTTGTCAATTTAACGGTCCTTGAATTTGACGAAAATGAATCCACATTATTGAACAAAGTATCCAACACTGTCTCCCGACCAAACCATCCAAGGATTTACTACATCATATGATTTCTGACACGGAGAATGCCATTTCATCCCTACCTGCCCTGGAGAGAATACCCCTGCCCATTCTAGCTGGCCCAATTCTACATAAGATGTGATATATCGTGATGACTTCAACTCAAAAATCTCTACTTTTTAATTGATAATAGCTTTGTTGCTCTAAAATCTGACCCCACCATTACTTTCCATAATGCTATAGTTAAATTTGCAATGTTTAAATATCTCAGACGCCGTATCACACCCAGTACTCGAGTCGCAGTCCTGAATGCTCTCTAATAATACATAAAACCAATAAACCAATTCGTTCCATCGTTAATTATTCCCCCGTGCCCACAAACTTTGTAGCCAAATCCCTATCCAAATTCCTGTTCAATCTCAACCTCCTCCCTCACAATTATAATGTTGATAATTACTTAGATATATCATCCTGCCTGTCTAATATCATCATCAGTGACAATAACTCCATGTTATACTTGGATACCACTAACCTTTATACCAATGTTCCAGTACTTGATACCTTTCTTGTTCTTGAACGTTCATTAGCGTTATCATCTTCTCTCACCCCCTCCGAACTTGTTGACATACTGGCCATCATCTATGTCATACCTGAATAAAATTATTTTTCGTTCAATAATGTCATCTATTCATAACCCTCTGGCTTAGGTATGGGTATCTGCTGAGCAGCTTTTTATCTGAAATTTTCCTATAAGACTTTGAGCTTAATAATGTCATACCTTTATTATCTACAGATTCCTTCATTTTATATCTCTGGTACACTGACGACCTTCTCATTGTATATGATAATCGATATACTGATCCCCATTCTATCCTGCAAATGTTTAATTATTTCTGTCCAAATATGGTTTTCACCCTTGAAACGAATCAGATAATTCCTTTTCATTCCTGGTCAAACTTCATGTTCAAAAGTTAAAGTGATAGTTTTGTTATAGGAAGTTACAAGTTTATTCCACAACTTGATCATTACACGGGGGTATCTCTTTCATTACTGTGCTTGTATCTAATCGTATATTACCAAAATATGCCAATTAAAGTTATTTTCTGTGTTATTTACCATCTCATAACTAACAACACAAACCTCTCTTACCATGACAATCGTTTATAACGACACGCTTTTTTCGGTTCCTTAGATATTATAACCGATCCCTACTGTATACTATTAACACAGTATATATATATATATATACACACTATTCCCAACTCCCATTTGGATACTCAGTTGGTGGAAAATATACTCCAGTTGCCTGGTTGTGTATGATAGGCCTTATGACATCGAAAAACAAGAGTTACATCGCACTTTATATAGAACAGTTTTGTTCTTTTTTCTTGATGGGTCGTACTGCAATTATGACATCTTCGATATATAGTGCCCTGGTTGAAGAAGTGAACTCCAACATCATGAAGACGCACTTCATCAGGAATGCCAAACTGTCCTTTCTTGCATTTTCTTGAAAATTCTGCAACGTTTATTTTTCTGGCTGTAAAATTGCCGATTAGATTGAGGAACTCTCTCTGGAAAATCTTTGTGTGAATTTCTTTTTTTTTCACGACATCTTGTATACACTGAGTGGCCAAATTATTATGACCTCCTGACAGTTTTAGGCAAATAAGCTATTGCGTCACTGCGCTGCAGCTAGAGGGCTAGATAGCTTAAAAAAGGCAATGCAGGTGAGGTGAACCATCAGTTGCACTCTGTTTTTTGCGACGATATGGGCAAAAAACGTGATTTAACTGAGTTTGAACGCGGGATTATCGTCGGCGCGCGCAGTGTCGGAACCAGTATCAGCAAAACAGCTGAACTGAAATGTTCAAGAGCAGCAGAGTTATTAATGTTTACAGAGAGTGGACTACCAAGCAAAATACCGGCTCTCAACGTCAAGCGTGTGGTCGTCAAAGGCTCCTTAATGCTCGAGCTGAAAGGAGGTTGGCCAGAGTTGTTCAGGGCGACAGAAGAGCAACAGTGCGTCAAATAGCGGCAAATCTTAATCAAGGACAAACTGTGACCGCCTTTGAACGAACTGTTCGCCGCTCATTACACCGTTTAGAATATGGAAGCCGACGACCAGTTTGAAAGCCTCTACTGTCAGCCTTGAACATGAACAGACTTCTCTAGTTCGCCAAGGAGCACAAGGATAGGACAGTAGATGACTGGAAAAGGGTCATGTGGTCTGATAAGTCACGATTTCAAATGCATCATGCAGATGGCAGGGTTAGAATATGGAGAAAACAACATGAAAGCATGGACCGAACCTGCATTGTTACAACACCTCAAGCTGTTGGCGGCAGTATTATGGTGCTCAGATCATAAGGCTGGCATCGTCCTCAGATGGATCGAAAAACATGCCGGAGAGTTTAGCTTGCTTCGTTGGCCTGCACAATCGCCAGACCTCAATCCCATTGAGAATTTGTGGGATAAGGTCGAACGGGTCATCAGGCAGCGGGATCAGGCACCATCAAATCTGCAGGAATTGGAAGGTGCAGTTCTTCAGTGTTGGTCTAAAATTCCTCCTACAACCTACCAACATCTCATAGAATCCATGCCCTGAAGAATGCAAGTATTAATAAGAGCGAAAGGTGGCCCAACACTACAGGGTGTTTCAAAATTATGTACAATAAATTTAGTGACATATTCATCAGGTGAAAAGAAGACGAAAATGTTCTATAGCACTTTGTCTGGAAACGATTTGTTTGCAAGTAATCCAATATCATACAGTAGGGAAGCACGGTAGTTAGCAGATGATATTTTAGCAGTTCCAGCGTTTCGACCCAACACTAGGTTGAGTGGTTTGTTCCATTTAAACCTACTTTAGGGTTGTTCCATTAGTTGTGTACGGTTGTTTCCATTACTGTAGTTTCACTATTGTACATCCACTAGCAATATCAATTTTAGAACGTTTGCGTGCTTTGACATACGCATTACGATTTACGTAAAAAAAGTCATGTACACGTATTCCAGTGCAGAATACACTGACATGCACCTAATGTATGGTCTTGCGGACGGAAATGCTGTGGAAGCAAGAAGACTCTACCAAGAACGCTTTCCGAATAGACGTTTGCCAAATAACCGAACATTTGTATCTGTCGACAGACATTTTAGGGAGCGTGGTTCCTTTGGCCGTCAAACAGGACAAGGGCGGCCTGTAGCACATTCTCCGGATGAGGAGGATGTGATAATTTACATCATACATGATGAACGACAGACAAGCACCCGTCGTATTTCTTCCATGATACACATTCCGCACTCATCTGTTTGGCGCATTCTTCACCGTCAGCTTTTGCATCCATACCACTTGCAACTGGTTCAGGCACTGAACCCAACGGACTATCCACACCGACAACGATTTTGCCAATGGATACAACGTCGTCATGCTGCAGACCCTAGTTGTCTCAGCCAGATACTTTTCACGGACGAAGCAACTTTCACCCGGACAGGAATCGTAAATTCTCACAACCAGCACCATTGGGCAGATGCTAACCCGCATGTTACCAGAGCTCGAGCGCATCAAGAGCGGTGTGGACATTTGATGTGGAATTGTCGGAAAAAACTTAATTGGCCCTTATGTGTTGCCGCCACGGTTGACTGGGCGAACGTATCTTTTGTTTCTGCAGAATGCATTGCCAGAATTACTGGAAAATGTTCCTCTTTTGTTAAGATCTAACATGATGGCGCTCCAGCACATTTCAGCCATGTTGTGCGAGCACACCTTAATGCTGCATACACGAATCGGTGGATCGGTCGAGGTGGACCGGCAGCCTAGCCCTCAAGATCACCCGACCTTAATCCCTTGGACTTTTTTCTGTGGGGTCATGTGAAAACGATCGTCTACAGCACAGAAGTTCCTAACATTATGGATCTGCGACAACGAATTGAAAATGCATGCCAAACCGTTCGTAATGCTGGCGACGAACTCTTCCATGACATCAGACAGTCGCTCATGCAATGAGCCGAAGCGTGCGTGCGAGCTGGTGGCGGGCACTTTGAACAATTCCTGTAATTTGGAGCCACGGGTTTAGTTGGCTGTATCGCGTAAATAAATCGTTTCCAGACAAAGTGCTATAGAACATTTTCGTCTACTTTTGACCTGAAGAATTTGTCACTAAATTTATTGTACATAATTTTGAAACACCCTGTATATTAAGGGGGTGGTCATAATAATTTGGCCACTCAGTGTATATTATGTATGCATTTATGATTGCTGCATCACATAAAAAGCAAAAAATCTTTATCCAAATTTTCCTCGTTTTCAGTTCAACGGGAAACGCCGCTCGAGAATTATGGAAGTGAGCTGCACCAACCATTGACAGTCTGTAATCGGCAATTACAACGGGATAAGGAATTAATTTTTTCGGTCCATCTCTTTGGGTTCTGTTTACTTCCCTAATTACTATTGGGTCATGTGCTGTCATTAGCAAATTTACTTTTTACATGTCCTTCCACTGTATGGCTGTAATTTCTCCTTTTAGTTTACCATCTACTCTCCCTGTTTTTCGCCTTTTTTCACCTTTAAGCTATTTCTTGTGCCAATCCTCTCCTGTTTACACATACTGTGACAACCACAAAATGGACTTCATAAACAAATCGTTTAATAATTTGCAACTACAGAAAAAGTCGAATGCTACCATACGTGTTTGGAGGTAGATTTGTGCAATGGTCCATGACAACTTTAAGGCAAGTCCTTCCAAGGAAACAGTGTTTTTTTTTTCCTGTGTAAATTTCGAATTGGTAAAACTAACCAGTCATATTATCACAGCGTGCCCAAACATTGTGCCCACGTTTTACTGTTTTTTGGGCATGTATTGTCTCAATGCACAGCGTCCTTTATATTTTATCATGCATTCATCTATAGATTGGCGAGAAGATTTACACACTTTTCTCCAGAATTTTTCTTTAGGGCATCTATCATTAGAGGCAACTTGTTTAGGCTATCACAGCCTAAAAGCATTTGTTTATAAATGTTGTGTTATCATTGTCATGAAGATTTTCCAGTAACTTCTCAAAACGTTTGATTGGAAAAACGTTGGACATAGGTTTCACATTGTAAAGTGGATTGGTAGACCAATATAATTCCATGTCAGGAGGAGGATGCAATCCTATTAACGCTAAAACGTCTAGAAATGCTCTCGATTTATCCATAATTGTTTCATGCGAGTTTTTGATTGCTTTTGTTGTGTATTTAAGCTGGTTTGGGGAAACAATTATTTAAATAGTTCTGTTGTAAATAATCTTCAAAGATCCTGAGTAGTTTGTCTTTTTCTGTATACAAATTTGTTCTTTGAAGAGGTCTCGTAAAATCGGGCACGATATGAGATGGAAGATTCTTTGTCCAAGTTTTATTTCTTTCAAGAGGTGATGGTAAATATACCCTGAATAGTTTTACTAATGGTATACAATATTCTGGATCACTATCCTTTGACAAATTAGCATCTAATTTAGCAATACCAACCAAAATTTGAAAAACGCTTTCAGAATTGCACTTTTGCGGTTTTGAAATAGTGTAAATTAATGATCAATACTGTCGTCATCCGTTTCTGTAGGTACATATTGAGAAACACTGGATGATGTTTCACTAGCAGGCCATGATTTATCCAACGTAGTCTTCATCCTCAGATTCATCTCCTTCAGTTGGAGCATGCAAAAGCACAAACAATTGTTCAGCAGTTAATTCTTTTCATATATTCATGATATCTATGTATAAAAATATACAGGGCGAATCAAATCGTGTGTAAAACAATTTAAGGAGGTATTGTAGAGGTCAAGGTAAACACAAAAAGTCCTATGAACATGGGTCCGAATTTGAACGATAACTGAGATATGAACAGAAATAAAAATGCCTCCCTCTTAAGGGGAGGGACTTAAGAGGACGACCGAGTCCAGCATTCGGAAAGGGCAATTACTTGAGGTGGAAGACTGAATAAGGCAAGAGAGGAGAGAAGCGAGAAAAAGTTCATATTAATAGTGCGAATGTTTACCGAAACGAGAAAGGACGGGTGCTGAGCTAGAAATTTCGTTTTGAGTATGAAGTTTTATACCCTGATTGGGGTCAGGCTACTAGGGGAGGACATAAAATTTATAATATAACATTAAAATGGCATAACAGAGATGGTGAGAGAATAGGAAAAGAATAAAAGGAAGGAATAAAAGTAGAATAAATAACGACATAAAACTTAACAAAAAGAAAGGATCATACAAATCAGAATTAAGCAACACGGTTAAAATTATTTTGTTTTACCAAAACAGTTTGTCATTATGTTCCCACCAGAACACCAGACGTTCCTTACACCCAAATTAGCTTTGGCAGCCATTAAAAGATGAAATCTGGGAGGAGTTAGGTCTTCGACTAATAACAATGAAGAACCGCGTAGCTTTTAGCGATTCCTTAAGACAAGATCTTTAAGTACGGGGGAAGAAAACTGGATGATCACTGATAGTTACTGATAATTTGTGAAATTGCATGTCAGTATGTGTCACATGGGTCCGGCGAGAATGGATAGAGATTATATTTAAAAAATATACAGTTTAGGGTATTTATTAATATTTTTTATTTAATTTATGCGTGTTAGTTTGCTCTCTTTATTTCTCAAAGTGGTTAAGGACAGTTATTATAATTTTTCAATAAATTTAGTATAATTTATTTTAAGAGATTATTTATTTTTTTACGTTTTAAAAGGCTGTTATTGTTAATGTACACTTGCTGATGATTTTGCCATAGCTAAAGCATAAAAGTATTGTGCTATGAGTTTGCTGAGAAAATTAAGTTTTTCTGTTGCCGCCTGTCTATGAGAAACATATAGCGACTTTGTTCACGTCAGATCGGCCATTGAGTTTCGACACATTCGAAGACTTCATGCCCATAAGATGACATTTTGGTGAGTCTTTTCCATGTTGTGTGTGGGAGGGAAACTTTTGATTCTCTGATAAATAATCGGTATAATGATGTCAATTAGCAACTCAAGTTAAAGAGAAGATCGGGTATTAACTAATATATGGTGCCTCGTTATAACGGATTTTGTACGTTTTGGAATATTCTGTAACTGCATAGATTGCAATCAAATTAGGACGTACTAATGAGAGACGCTTGCACATTTCACATGTTATCATTACAGAGTGTCACCAAGTATGGTGACTGCTTCCTAGGCCAAGCTCCTGTTCATGCAGCTGAGAACAGGAGTAAGCTTGGAGATACGGTAGCGCCATCGGCGGTCACCGACCTTCACCTCAGAATGGCGGTGCGTAAGGTTAAACGGCAGAACCAAGGTACGCTGCCGCCATCTGGAGAGCTCGACCAAAAATGCAGGGATAACCATCCCCGGCGACGTAAGCGCAAGCGTTTCAGAAAAGAGAAACGGAAGGAGCGCAGATCTGTGCGCGAGGGCCGCGGCGCGAAAATGAAAGTTGAGGATCCAGGAGAGAGAGAGAGATGGGAACCGTGAGGAGTTAACACGGAAAATTTGCTCCTCGCCTTGCCAGTCCCAATCGTCGCCTGCTTCCTCGAAGCCAATGAGTGAGGAAAGCGCCGCCGCCGTCGAGAAGCAAGGAACGTGTCCCCTCAACATCATGGCTGACGAAGAGCGTCCACCGACGCTGCCCCGTGCAAGTTCGCCTGAGCGTTATACCCTTCACGAACTGTCTTTCCGTCGAGAATTTTCCCAGGAGCCGAGTGAGTCGACCCAGCCAGAGGAAAGCGACTTGAGGCGAAAGGAACCGCTCACCGAGTCGAATTTGCGTCCGCCACGAAGGGATACGTCTCCGCATTCGTCTCCCGACTCCTTAGGCATTCCGCTTGGCATAGAGGAACATTTGACTGCGATCGTCACGAGAACCTTGGTGTAGTCGTTGGTTTGGAGCCCCGTCTTCTTCATCAGTTGCGTATTTTGGAGGCCCAGCTGATTCCTGAAGAAACGGCTGTGTGGATTACCCCTTGGGCCCATGAGGCGTACTGGCGGCACGACTTAGGCCACATCGAACCAATTAGCAGGTTAGTAAATTTTTCTGTGTTGAACTTCTTTCTCATGAGTTCCCACATTTGCTCATGCAGTCGAAAAGGAGCAGTGCTCTTTCTCTCCCGCTGCTAATGTAATAGCTGCGAAAGTGCCAGTTCCGAGCTTCGGTTACCACAAGCGCTCCTTTATGCGTTTGGCACTGTTAAACTGTTTTTAATTAAGCCGGCGTTGGTGAGGGGTGATACCTGTTTAACGCTTCTTTGTTTTGTTTGCATTTTGCAGTTTGCTGCAGTTGCGTCTGGGACAGTAAGGAGGTATTGCTGCGAAACAAAATTCTGGCGTCTTACCTCGTCACCATTCCTTCTCTTCGTTTGGAACCACAACCATTTGCTCTATGCGAACGCAGCGATTACGAGTAGTATCCGCTTAATGAAGACACCGTTCTCCATTGTCGGAAATTTTAGTTTTTGTGAAAAGCTTTGTGCGTCTCCAGTGATTTAATTCACCACGAGCAATCTAAAATTATTTGTAAATCCGGGGTTATTTCCCGCGAGTGGACCGACAGGCCGCATTGCCTAATTAAATATTTGCCTCTAAGTACAGATATTTTTTTTTAGAGGTCCAGTTACTGTTGTGTGTTTCGGCCAGTACTGGCCGTATTCATGTTATACTTTTGTAACCGAGACCATTTAGTTTCGAGGGGCGGACTGGGTAGCCAGTCCTATGCGTGTCTTGCGTGTTAGCAAGATCGTGAGCCCACCTATTCATTCACTTTGTTATATCTGTCTTTTATATAGTAAATTGTTTTAATAAATTCTTACCAAAAGAATTATACTCTGTGTTCTTCATTAGCCCTAACATCAATTATCCACTGCGCACTAGTTAAATCCGTGACACAGAGTTTTGATAGTTGTATAGAAATCTCGTAGTTTGTAAAAGTAGTTATTAAGCAGAGGTTTGAGTAAGATCACGAGACAAGGTAACAGAATTTAATGCCAGAACCTATACTTGGATTCTGAAACCGATGAAGTGTTTCATGATCTTACCGCATGGGTATGCATGCAGCTTTCATTGGGCATAAGCCTCACTTTGAGCACCGGGGCGTGAGTAAGGCAACGCAGCTAAGTTACGAACACAAAAGGGTGCTAAAGGGGTAAGTGTGGTCTTTCTCTTATATATTAAGTGAAATAAAAGGATCGTGTGACGCGAGGAAGCGTTGTTGTTTAGAAAAAAGGCATTCTCTGTGTGTTTTTCGTGACAAAGTAGTTGCGAAACTTTAGCACTTATATTCGTTCCGCTTGCATAATTGAAATCTGTCTCACATGGTCATGCATTCGTATCTGTTGCAAAACCTCACCTATAATTAAGGGGTAAAAAAACAGACTAGAGATAATTTATGAATGATCCAATTAATGTACCGATTAGGTATTCTCTCAGTATTGAGTAGTTAATTAGTTAAAGTACTACTGACGGGCCATTAGGTATTCTCTACAGTAACTGTCGTTAGTACTAAACAGAATTAGTCATATATTTATATGCAGCATGTGTCATGTTTTGGTCATATATGGCAAGTGTCATGTTTTGGTCATATATGTTTATTATTGGGGTTTATTGGCATATTCTTTTAATTATTATAGAAATAAAGAGAGAGTTATATTAATTAATAGCCATAGCAGATCTTTTAAAACAAAACTTCACACTATTGGATGTCAGTCCCGAACCCCTGGCACCCAACTCACCCGACACTAGTTGTTGATATTTTACAAGTGGGGGAGTGGCATCACAAATTCATGGACATGGAACATTTGTGGTCAGATGAGGCTCATTTTACCCTAGATGGAGCAATGAATAGTCAAAACTGTCGCACCTGAGTTAATACAAGTCCTAATATTGTGCATAAAAAGCCTCTGCATTTTTTATTACTGTATGGTGTGGTTTTACGACTGATTTCATTCTTCACCCCGATTTCTTTGAGAACATTACTCAAGGCCCGAAAAGGTATTTAATTGCGGGTGCCTTTTACTACAAACTTCTGCAGCAGCAAGTTATTTGTGGTTTACACCACCCCATATTGCCTGTCAAATGAAGTAACTGCTTCCTGCTCTGTTTGGAGATGATCAAGTAATTTCGAGTTCTCTGCCGCCTGGCCTCGTCATTCTCCAGATTGAATCCCTGTACACCTATACCTCGTTATACATACTGATTGGTTCTAAAAAGTTGGTACGTAACTCGAATATCCGTATTACGAATACGTACTTTTCAGGGTCAGTAGAATCGAGGCAATGAAAAAATGTGTGACGTTTTATTATGTACCTCTCATCAGAGGTCACTAATGTACTTTTTTAAAAATAAATTTCCTTGATACAATACCATGAAATACCCTTTGACAATACCCTTCAATAATTTTGATACAAACATATACAAATTAAATGGAATCTGTTTCAATTTTTTTATGAAATAATACAGCACAGTAGTATATATTTTTTATAGTCTTTAGTTTATTATTTTTATTTCATCATAAATATAATTATATATAAAGAAATTTAAAATGAGTTTAGTCTCCTTATAATGGGGAAAATCGTGAAATAATAAAAACAAAAATAAAATTAAAATCACCAATTTTGAAGAAACTTGGGAGATGAAAGAAAACTCAAGGATGTAGTCTATTGAAGATGTTGTTGATGGTAGAAATAAAACCAGTCTATTGAGGATGTAGATGAAGTTCTTGTGCAGATAATGTTGATAGGGGAAAACGATAATCTTGAAGTACAGATGAAATTTTGAAGGGTTGATCCAAATTTTTGGGATAAATTTCAGATAAAAACGTTTTCGAGAATTTTTTTCTCATCATGAGTTGATTAAATATTTTTGAATGTTGAAAACAGTTGAAATAAGAATTTAACAATTGATATAAAGGTGATGAAGCTAAGTTGATTGTAATTGTTGGTTATGATTGTTGGTTATTGTATACTAGAAGAGGTACCCGGCGTTGCCCGGGATAATTACACTTGCACAAACTTTTCCTTTCATTGTTAGTCATGAGATATATATTGTTGGTTCATGCAGTGTGTTTGTGAATTGCGTGCTGATACCATTGTTGATAGCTATTGTTGTACCAACTTTGCCTTGCATTGTTGGTCATGAGATATTTCTCATTAATATGCCTTGCCATAACCATGAATATCGATTTTTTATCGATATTTATTATTTTTCCGAAATCTGAGGTAGACAGTGACCTTCCTCATGCTTTAAAGGACATGTATGCGAAATTTTATCAAGATCGGAATAAAACTGTAGATTTGTATAAAAAACGTACACACAGATCCACAGACCCACCCACAGACAGACCCACAGACAGACCCACAAACATCCTTCTTTATATATATAGATTAGGGTGATTGTTGTTAAAAAGTAGTGTCCATTTATTGTTTATTTCTATTGGGGGTTTGGGTAAATTTTTGTTATTTGTAATGATATTTATTGTTTCTTTAATTAATCTTTTTTATAATTTTCTTCTTTTCCAATGATTTTTGTGTTATTCCAATCTGGTGTGTGGTTTTCTTTGATACAATGATTTACTAAATGGTTGTTTTTGTCTTTGTGGTGAAGAGCTCTTTCATGTTCTTTTAATCTTATTTCTAATTGTCCGTTTAGTTTGACCAGTGTAGATATGTTCACAATTTTTACATGGTATTTGATAAATTATATTTCTAGTGTTCCATTTTTCTTTATTATTTTGACATATTTCTTTGAAATTGATATTTGTGTTATTATTGATTGATTGTTGTTTTTTGGTTGGTGGTGGTTATTAATGTTTTAGTAATGTTGTTTGTTATTTTTGGTATGATTTTTATGTTTGGTATTTGTTCTAATATTTTTTTCTGTTTGTGGAAAATTTTATTATTGTATTGTATTGAATATCTTTTTTGTTGTTCTTGTAGAATTGGTATAGTTTTTGTTGTATTGTTTGTAAACACATCTATTAAAATTTTGTCTATTAAAGTTATTGGATATTTGTTTTTTAATAGGTTCAGTTTAAGTTTTTTTAAATTTGTAGGAATATATTTCGGGGATGTAAGATTTCTCATTCTTTGTAAATATTGTTTAATAGTGTTAATTTTTTGGTGTGTAGGTCGTTGTGATAAGTAATGTGGTATGTTGTTACCTTTTGTTGGTTTTTCATATATCTCAAAATCTAGATTATTTTCATTTTTTATAAAGTTTATATCTAAAAATGTGATACAGTTGTTGGTCATGTTGTTGTGTGTAAATTTTAAAGGATATCGTTCTTCTAATAGGTGTATTAATATTTCTATTGGTTTGTTCGTTATGACTAGGATGTCATCTACATATCTCATCCATATATTTGTGTTGTTTGTGTTGTGATTTATTTAGTAAATTGTGCTCCTTGTTATTTAAATAGATTTTGGAAAGAATTGGTGATAATGGGCTACCCATGGGTAAATAACCAACAATCATAACCAACAATTACAATCAACTTAGCTTCATCACCTTTATATCAATTGTTAAATTCTTATTTCAACTGTTTTCAACATTCAAAAATATTTAATCAACTGATGATGAGAAAAAAATTCTCGAAAACGTTTTTATATGAAATTTATCCCAAAAATTTGGATCAACCCTTCAAAATTTCATCTGTACTTCAAGATTATCGTTTTCACCTATCAACATTATCTGCACAAGAACTTCATCTACATCCTCAATAGACTGGTTTTATTTCAACCATCAACAACCTCTTCAATAGACTACATCCTTGAGTTTTCTTTCATCTCCCAAGTTTCTTCAAAATTGGAGACTTTAATTTTATTTTGTTTTTATTATTTCACGATTTTCCCCATTATAAGGAGACTAAACTCATTTTAAATTTAAATTAATCATTTAAACTCCTTAGATCAATAATAATATATAAAGAAAATAGAGTCTAATTCATAGGCGCTAACTATGCTTATAATTCAGCAATTAATTTCAACAAACAAAACAAGAACTTACACTGTCTCACTACAAACAGAGTATCGCGTGCGGCACATGCGTCGTGTGCAACGAGATTAATTTATTAGAGTGGAAATAACGATGCCATGTTTTAAGCTAATTGACAGTTGAATTCATAGTGGTGGCACTGATGATCAGTGTATTTTCATTCTACTCTTTATTTAATATCATTGGTCGTATGACGAAATATTGATACGTACAACGAATTAGTGCCATAATTTGAAAAGTACGTAAATCGAAAAGTGCGTATAACGAGCGTACGTATAACGAGGTATGGGTGTAATTCTGATTGTTGGGACGCCTGAAAGATCGTGTCTATGGAAGAAACATACAGATCCTAATAGAATTGAAAGGAAGCATAACCGTCAAGTCACTGCAATTCCTCAAGAAATCTTTCGTGCTACTTTTGAACATGTTATAACACAATTTGAAGATGTGGTTGAGACAAATGGATTGCGCATTGAACAAATGCAATGATAAATAATTTTTTGTGTTTCCAATTTGTTTCTTCTTCTTTATGTGCTAGTTTTTCACCTACTGGTCAAAATTTGAACTAATTTTCGTATTAGAAAGATTTCTTCCATATGGTCTGTATAACGTATCTTCCAAGTTTCATCAAAATCAGATCACGATAATGCTGATAGTAGTAGTAACGATCAGGATTCACCAGCTCCTACTAATTAACAGTCAAAATTAATTTTATTATAATTGACTTAAGGAAAATATCAACTACACTACTTGGATTGGGCCACCCTTAGGATTAGCAAGGGAAACATGTTACTGGCAGATTCTACATACCTTTGAATTACCTGTAACTCTGAGGCCAATGCAAAAGAAAAATATTAATGGAAAAAAATTAAAGTAATGGATTGTTTAGAAGATGAAGCTCCAATAACAAACAAATAAACGGTGGTCAGTCATTATTTCGGTACAACAATAATTAAGTTACAATCCTCCCAAAATTCCACAATGGGGATTATCCAACAGTCTCTGTCTTTTGCTAAGGATTGGTTCTCCTATAAAAATAACTTTTCTTAAAGGAACGGCGTAATTTCATACTATATACAACTGAATATTGTTTGCTTCATGGTTGTCATCATTATGGTAATATTGTCATAATTTAATCCAATGAATCATGTTAGTAAATCACACTTTATCTTACTATTTCTGAAATTCCAAATTTAAAGATTCAGGGTGTTGGTCTGACATGCAAACACATTAATTTCACCTTTAGGTTTGCTGCATAGGTTTTCACGGTATGTCATTGTCAAGGACCTGGGAGTAGTCAGCAATTCACTGTCTACCAGCACGATGGTCGAGGTCAATGACACACAAGAAGTTTCTGCTATCAAAGAACTGGGGTGTCAGGTTTTGGAAATGAAAAATTTAAAGGATCAGAGAACTACTATGCATGGGGAAGTCCAATCATGATCTATCCTCTCATTCAGGTCAGTATGGGGTAAGTTAGCAAAGAAGAGGATATGCTGTCCGTCCCTATTTCCCACATTCCCAAAGAAGAACCATTCTTGCGTTCACTTTAAATCGTATATTCAACACTCAGGTTCTTAATTAGTGTAACATGGAAGCGTGAATAGGTAAGTTATGAAACAGAATAGGTGTGTAGAAAATTGAAATTATAGACAAAGTTTATTTATCATCTGGATTAAATAAATTAAAACTGCTTAATTTCTTCTTTAAACAATTAGGAAAACAGCTGTTTTTGCTGCTCTAAACAAATTTCCAAAATCAAAGGTTAAGTTCCAACAGGTAAATAAATTTCTAAATATGCAAAGTATATTTTAAATAGTTCTTTAAATTGATACATAAATAACTGGGTAAACTGATACAAAATCCAATGAGGTTGATGACGAAAGTAATTTCTTGCTCCTCTGCTTACAGGCACAACCTCTTCTGCAGTCGCAGTTACTCCAGCAACAAAGAAGGATGCTCATCTATGGAGATGCTCCATTTCTTCATTCGACATCGAAGCTCTCCAGGAAACCGTTGCTCCACTGGTCCGACCCGACGCTCCACCAAAGGAAAATCCAAAGAAATAAATAAAAAATAATTATTCAACAATGCAAACGTCTTTGATTATATGTAGGCAGTCAGCTATTTCGCCTTCTATCTTGCAATTAACAATAAACAATTAATTATTCCATTAAATCAGACTGTATTATTATGTCCAATCTAGAAAATATTATATGCCCTTCAACAAGCAATACGGGCTCTCATATCAATTAATATCAACTAACGGCCGCAAAATGAATAACTATATAGATGCACATATTTTTCTTATGTATTAAGTACTAAACATGCACAGGCCCTCCAATATGTAATTCGGGCTCTCTTTCTCTATTAATGCAAATAACAACGTCTTACTCTTAAGCTCCTGGCTATTCGACCATTAATACAATTTTACAATAATTTATACAGCGCAAAAGCTGCATCCATAGCTCCGCTTCATTGTTACTCTATACACTGAAACATAATAACATTTAGCAGGTAAATGTCCTCTCGTTGAATTATACTCTCGGCTTGTATCAACACAATGCACAAAGAAAAACTCAGCACGCCGAATCACCGTTCGCTGTGCACTCACGTTCATAATTTTTTTTCCTCTAGTGCACCGACACAAATCCGCCGACTCCGGTATCCATAAAAGCCTCTAGGCTTTATGGGAATACTCCATATACTAGGCCTCTATAGGCCAATAGTTTCAGTTCAATAAATACTACCTGACTGTCCAGTGTTACTGCGAAATGACAGCAGGTCATGCGAGATAAGTTCCAGTTAGCCGAGAAAACTCTGTTATTCCTTAAATTAAAATGTTGCAAAAAGTCATTACCGTTATTAGTCGATACGACGGGCTCAAACAGCTCTACTGAAGCAGGGAGTCGATGATCCAAATGTTTCTTCGGTCGTTGCTCCTCTCCTGTTCGTAATGGCTGTTTAGCTTTCCTGCGATGCTCATTTAAATGCAGACAACATAAATTGTTAGTTCCTTGCTTATACCTCGCCTTGTAGCGTTTTGTAATGCTGCTGCACCTCGATTCAGTATGAGGAACATTCTCATCTCTTGCAATTCCGTCGCAAAGCGTCGAAAAGGGGCTAATACTCGTGCCCTCGACTCTCGCCCGTTCGTCCGTATTCTTTAGCATCCAAACATCTTCTGATTTTCGCGGCGCTCACATTTAATTCTTGTGGCTCCGTCTCGCGCTTTGCGCGACTCGCACGAACGTTCCATTTTCACTTCTCGGGGTGGGCTCTTTCTCTCTTTTATTAAAACGACTGTTAATGAATATCGAGTCGCGGAATTCCTTTTACTTTTCGAATCGGGTCCCGAATTCCGTGACAATTAGTTTAAGCATTGTTTTTTGTATCATTTCCTTTTAGATGTCATTCCCTTTCTTACATTTTAGGTCAAGGGAGGAATACTCGTATTGACTAAGGTCGATTCCCTTTTCATCTTTTATATTTCTAATGCCTTTAAATTTTACAATCATGAACCGATGTTGCAAAAGTACCCAATCCAAAATATGAGATGAAACAATAGTTTTTACCTGCGCTTCTTGTAGAACATCAACTAGCTAAGGGAAGAACAAACATGATCTTTGTTCTTCGAGGTAAAGTGATATCCAGGTCCAACAACCTCTCAAGGTGATGGATAGAACCAGAGGGGAGGTGGCAGACTTCACTAATCTGGTGAAAGGGTAAGACATCTCTTCAGGCATAGCATCGTGGATCCACCTGTCATTCGATAATCTGAAATAACAACAAGCCTCCCGCGATGTTAGCAAGAAGAGAACTTCGTTGAATCTACTAAGGAAAGAGTAAGGTGGATGCTATAGCCCTTCCAAGAATTCAATGAATGTCAAGCAGAGAAAATACAGAAAAATTTGAAACAAACTGCATCGCTATAACCAATCAAACTTTGTAATATGAAAACAGTAAAGAATAATTGCACTTTTCATTCTTTGTACAAGCGAAACTGGGGACAAGCCGTCGCTGATTATCATTCAGAGTAAAAGCTGTCCTTTGATTAACATTTCGCCATTTGTCTTATCATATCGTATCATTTTGCCATTTGTCTTATCATAACATTTCAGCCTTAGGTTCCTTTTCCACTACCCATTTTTGAAGGAAGATCTCCTATCTGTCTTTTTATACGTATCTTATATCGGCCTTTTTTCATTATTTATATGTCTGCCAACATTCTAGGAAATGTACACTTATCCTAAACACAACACAGAAACTATGAATGATAAAAAACTTAAAAGCAATCACATTCTATATACTTTAGACATTGTTTGTGTCTTATTATTTTAACTAGAGTCATAATATCCACCAACAGTCATTCACCGTTCACAGGAGAAGGGATGGATAGACATGATAATACAATTTTCTACATTTTGGATAATTAGTATTTTAATTAAAGACTTTGTAAAACTCAACTATTGAAAATAATTTTCTGAAACATTATCGGATGTTCAGTTAATTCCTTTTGACTGTCGAAAGAAACAACCAGGTTTTGTTATAATAAAAATTCTACTATAGAGGGAAAAGTTCAAAAGTCTTTGTTTTTTCTTTTAATTAGGTGGACTTGATATGTCACTGTAATGGAAAGTTCCGCTTTTAATCCCCCTCCATGAAACAACAACATTTTAAATTGCTAAGTCAAATTTCTAGAAGTTATCTTTTAAATATGGGACAGATCCAACAGATAACTCCTGCCTTGGCACAGTCGTAACATTGGATTTCATCCTCTTTGGTTTGAGCGGCATAAGTTTTCTTATTGGGAGATATTTCTCCTTTGGGAAACATATTATTCTTAACGTAATGCTGTCTTCCCGCATTCTCATTAATTCCTCGAAATTGTTGAGGTCTGCAAACTCCGATTTTTTCGTATTTATTTTCATCTAAAAAACTCTGATCTTATTTTAATTTTTAGTTCCATCGTATGTTAAATCTGTAATTTGTTTATTTATGCCCTGCTATAAGTTTTATTGGATTTATGACTGTAGTTGTTAGTTGTACATAAAATATTTTGTTTAACTTTAATTATGGGTGATTAAATTGCTTTTATCATTTAAATTATTTACAGATAAATAATATTTCGATGTGTTGCTTTTATGTGTTGATGGTGAGAAGAGCAACAATGTAGGAAAAAGTTTGCATTTTCGTATTGTTCGGGAGCAACTTTTTGGAGCATTAAAAATTATTTGCCTGAAAAGGAATTCCTCGCTTTTGTTGTTAATTGTTAATAATTGCGCTGGTGCTTATTTTCCTTCATTGTTACCCCTTTTGTCACAATATTGGATAATTTTGTCGGTCTTTATTATTAATAAATTTTTTTGTCCAATATGATGTCTTTGTTAATTACTCAAGTTACCGGTCCTGAGCTCTAGTAATTACCGCTTGCAAGGTTTAGTAGTTTAGTGAGCCCTAGGGCAGGCTTCACAGGGACCAGTAATCCGGCCAATCCGGATTTGCGAGTCCTTGACACAGATCTTGGATTTATAACTTTTGGGATTATTATCATTATTATTATCATTATTAATCTTAAGCACTCCAAAAGGAGTAAAAAAAGAAAAGTTCACTTAAAAATCATACATTCGAAATTAAAACTTGGCAGGAAAAAGGCAGAGAAATCCAATTAAGAATTATTAAAAAAGTGAATCACACGTTGCTTAAAATGAGCGCACATTGTCATACATTTATAGGAACTACACGCAAAAGCAGTTGAACGTATATGGTATGGTAAATCATTCCACATGGCTACGGCACTATAAGGAAAATGTTTAGCTTTAAAGGCACCACAGATAGAAAATGCTGGATTTGACGAACACTCTGTTCTGAACTAAACCACACTCTGATAAACGCCACTGGATGGTTTTCATTACGAAGGGCATCAGCCACCTCAGCAATAAGGGCGACCTTATTAATAGTCGAGAAATTCGGCACATTAAAATGGGAACATGCTGCTGACACAGAATCAAGTTTATTTAATTTAAATGCTATCTGAAATAAATTATTATACGATGCTTATAGCCTCTATTAGTCTCTTTTTAATTGCTGTAGAGTTTGTTGAACATGCCTGGGGGCGAAACAGAAGTTGCTCAAGCAACACTGGCTCCACATGTCGCAGGATATGCCGAGACGGATCCCACGTTTGCAGGTGGTGGAGCCGGGATCAGTATTAACGGATTCCTTGGTATTATAGACAACACAGGCATAGTGGCTTCATGGACTGATGAAGTGAAGCTCACTGTGGCCAAAGCTAAACTGAAAGAGGCTGCAGCCAGAGAGGCCGCAGATTTTCAGCTGTTTGATATCGAGGATTTCAGGGTATTCAGAAATAGATTGCTTCAAATATTTGGCTGAGCTAAGATAGCACGAGATTATGGCAAATACTTATACAGTGTAGTACAACTCCAGAAGGAGTCTGTGATTGAATTCGCCAGCCAATTGGAATTGGCTATGGACAGATACATCCAGGCCTCTCCAGATTTAGCCTCCAAAAGAGAGGACATGCTCCTGCAAAGGTTAAAGAGTGTTCCACTACTGGCTCACAAAAAAATGATGTCTTCAGCTCCTAAGACTTATAACGATGCCGTACGCAGTGCAATGGAATCTGAGGAGCTAGAGTGACAATATCAGGGTTGATACCAGTAGCCACATGTTGAGGGAACAGACTGAGCCGGATACTGTGGTCCCTTGAGAAGCATAGCTGTGCCTGATAGTAGCTCTCACAAATCATGCGGGTGCAAGAGGGAAATAAAAAAACTTTGTGATATGGTGGAAGCTTTGCGTCAGTCTGTGAACTCCCTTAGCAACAAAATAACCCAGGTGGGACGCGACTATTACATTGGACACTGGCCTTGATGGACTGTACAGGGTCGATGTGCATGTGGGGGGCAAACCTTCTGCATGCTTGTTGATACTGGATCACAGGTGTCCCTCGTCGATGAGGAGGCGTGTAAGTTCCTACCCGATATTACAATAAATTAACCTCAACAACATTGTACATGGAATTAATGGTGGGAGTGTCCAAATTGACCGTGCTGTCCATCTCGATTTGGAGATTCACGGTAATGTAAGGAGGCACTGTCAATTGTTAGTAGACTCATTCGCAGATAGGCCAGATGATGGGCTGCTCGGAATTGATGTGCTTCAGGAAATGGCATTCCAATGGGCTTAGCTATTTTCTTAGAAAATATAAAGTTAATAGGTGAAGTTCTTCCATTAAATATAAGATATCCTAATATTGTGTCTTTCATTATTTTCATGAATAAATTCTGTCGCAATAAATAAATTTGTGTTGTAGTTTTTTTTAATTTTTGTAGAAGATAGTTTTTTACTCTTGTGGTCGTAAGCGGCTGAGTGTGGCGCAGGGCGGTGAGAAAAGGACTGCATGGTGGAACGGTGAAGTCCAAGAAGCTATCAAGGCAAAGAAGGAAGCGAGTCAACTTCGAGTCGAGTGCGGTACACTGAGGCGCGAAAAGCAGCAGCAAAGACAGTATCAACAGCTAAAGCCAAGGCCTGGGAGAAGTTCGGGGAGAAATTGGAGGCAGACTATGGTTCGGCAAACAAGGTGTTCTGGCAGACCGTGCGCCGCCTCCGTGGAAAGAAGTCTCTTTCATCACAAACTATTAAGAGTTCAGATGGGAGGCTTCTGAAAACGGAGGAGAGCGTATTGCATAGGTGGAAGGAATACTTTGCATCTCTTCTTAATCCGGTGACAACAACAACTGAGGCATACGAGGTGCACCTTGGAGCGGAGAATAGTCACGGTAGTATCACTGAAACAGAAGTCAGATGGGCAATTAAGTCCCTGAAGACTGGCAAAGCTGCAGGTGATGATGAAATCCGGTCCGAGATGTTAAAGGCCTTAAATCAGGATGGTATCCTGTGGCTGACTCGAGTGTGTCAGGTTGCTTGGATATCTGGACAGGCCCCTAAGCAATGGCAGACAGGAATTGTGATCCCTATCTTCAAAAAGGGAGATCAGAGAGATTGCAACAACTATCGAGGCATCTCTTTGCTCAGCATTCCTGGGAAAGTGTACGCTAAGTGTCTGGAGAAGAGAAGTCGGGAAATAGTCGACTCCAAACTGTCGGGGGAGCAGTGTGGTTTCCGACCTGGCCGAAGCACGACGGATCACATCTTTGCTCTAAGGCAAATCTTTGAGAAATCTTGGGAGTATGCAAAAGAGGTCTACGCTTGCTTTGTGGACCTCAAAAAAAGCATATGACAGAGTTCCTCGGGAGAAGCTCTCGCAAGTGTTGCAAGAGTATGGAGTGGATGGGCAATTACTGGTTGCTATCATGTCTCTTTACGAAAGCTCTGAGATGTGTGTCCGGATAAATGGCATTAAGTCAAGACCGTTCACCGTGGGTGTTGGACTCCGCCAAGGGTGCGTACTGTCGCCCCTCTTGTTCATTATCTTTATGGACTGGATAGACAGGGGCAGCCGAGGCGATGAGCGTGTTTGTTTGGGCGACTGCCTGGTGGAAAGGTTGCTCTTTGCTGATGACCTTGTCCTCCTTGGGTCTTCATGCACGAATCTTCAGCATGCACTAGACCGGCCAAATGTGAAGAAGTTGGGATGAAGATCAGTGTGGCTAAAACCGAGGTTCTCGTCCTTTCAAGACAGCCTGCTCAGTGCGCTCTCCATGTTCGGGGAGCCTCATTGAGACAGGTGGAGAAATTCAAGTATCTCGGATTTACGAGTGATGGACGGCAGGAGAAAGAATAGGATGCTCGGATTGGTGCAGCAAGCTGTGTCAGTCGTGAACTGTGGCGATCCGTAGTAACGAAACGCGAGCTGGGCAACAAAGCCAAGAACTCCCCATTCTCACCTATGGTCATGAGGCTTGGGTAATGACTGAAAGAGTGCGATCGCGGGTACAAGTGGCCGAAATGAGATTTCTGAGAGGTGTGGCAGGTGTTACCCTACTAGATAGAGTGTACAGCAGCACGATAAGGGAAACTTTAGGTGTTGAGCCACTACTTCTCCGCATTGAGAGATCTCAGTTGCGCTGGTATGGACACGTGATATGGATGCCGCAAACTAGTTTTCCTAGGCAGTTGTTATTTTCCAGGCAGGTGGGTAAGAGACCAAGGGGTCGGCCTAGAACTAGGTGGCTAGACCTCATGGAGAATCTGGGTTCGAGTCGCTTGGATATTACTAGGGAGGACATGCGCCTGATGGCAGAAGATCGCGATCGCTGGAGATCCTCCAGAGGGCTGCTGCCCCCGCGAGCCTAACGGATAAGCGGGTTTGAAAAGTAAGTAAGTAAGTAAGTAAGTAAGTAAGTAAGTAAGTAAGTAAGTAAAGAAAAATCTTATAATTATTTATTTTTTGTTATTTTTTATTTGTTTTATTTTTATATGCTATAGTTTTTTATAAACAATGTGACTTTTGAAACAAAGTGATTTTATTTTACTCTGTTGCTAAAAATTGTGCATAAAGACTGAAATAACCTGTTTCTTTTAGAAAGAAAAATAACTCCGAAAACACTGTTCCACATAATAAGTTTTAATGACTCAGATGTACATTTCGGAAACGAAGTTTCCATCATCAGTGAGTCATATATTTTCTTTCTATTTTCTTTTATTTTTCTTTCTATAGTTGTGTCCACAGTTTTTGGCTTGATTCCATTGAACCTGTTTCTTATTTTATTTTAGTACCTAACTACTTATATGTAACAAATTTGTAATGTAGTTTCAATATTTCTATATAATTTAGAATTTCTAAATATTTCTCGATTTTAATTCATCTTTTTAATGTTTCACAGCCAGCTGTGCAAAACAATATATAATCTTTAAATTGATATTATTATGTGCAAAATATAAATAAATATAATAATAAATAAATGTGCCAAGTTTCGCAAGTGACAATATAATTGCTCAGGGAGCAGGAATACTATTATAACGATGTTTCAGGGTCCCTACTCAGTTAATTAAAAAGGGACACATGACGCCATCGGTGTATTGTTTGTGAGCGTTTGAAGAGCAGGCTATGTAGACACCTGGCAGGAATGCTGTGGCTATGAGTTTTGCCAATAAACATGTACCTCCCTATTATGAAGTGAATACCCCACCGAGTATAATGCAAGATGCCGTCTAAGTACAATTAGAGAGAATTGTAGTGGTTAGATCATTTAAGCTGATTGTAGCGATTGAATTAACAAATATTGGTGAAAGTACATTTATATTGAGATTAATTGAACCGGTGCTTATTTTCCTTCATTTTCACCCCTTTTCTCACAATATTGTCATTATTATAATTAATTTTTTTGTCTTATATGACGTCTGTGTCAATTACTCAAGTTACTGGTCCTGAACTGTAGTAATTAGCGCTTGCCAGGTTTAGCATTTTGCGAGCCCCAGGGCGGGCTTCTTGGGCAGGCGTTACAATTTTAAATATAAAATGATTAGCTGTCTCTGAATTTTGTTGCCATCTATTGAACAACCACTGTTTCTCCCTAGTGTCTGCCATTCCCTTCCGGAACTAGCGCCTTCACCACCATTTTGAGGTTTCCCAATCAATCAATTCTCGTGTCTTTGCCGCCAACTACGGTAATTAGTCCTCATGTAATAGCAAAGAAAAGTAATAAAAATTAAAAAAAA
>JAHWFO010100628.1:2764-21053 GCA_023313115.1 Rhysida immarginata
ATTTTAAATGCTTCATAATTTTTTTTAATTTTAAATTTAGCTAAAAACATGAGATTCTGGTTTAAAGAAAATCTCTATTCGCTAAACCATTGGCGATAAAAATTTCAAGTACTGCGCGGCCACTACTTTTATAATAAACCATTAAGGAATGACATAACCAAGTACCGAAAGGTTAAACTAAACCATTCGCTGAACTATACTTTTAAACCGTCCTATGTTAACATTGGAAGTTTCAAACGGACCATAATGATACCATTAAACCACGTACCTTTGAAATAATTTCAACTATCATTAATATTACGTTATATTCATTCATGACACATCATTCCAAGCCGTTTGATATATTACATGCCATATTTTAGCATTGAAAGTTCCAATGAGCCATAATGGTTCCACTAAACCAGGTTCCATGAAACCAATTTCGTCTATCATTAATTTTACGTTATATTCATTCATGACACATCATTCAAAGTCGTTTGATATATTACATGCCATATTTTAGCATTGAAAGTTCCAATGAGCCATAATGGTTCCACTAAACCAGGTTCCTTGACACCAATTTCGACTATCATTAATTTTACGTTATATTCATTCATGACCCCTCATTCCAAGTCGTTTGATATATTACATGCCATATTTTAGCATTGAAAGTTCCAATGAGCCATAATGGTTCCACTAAACCAGGTTCCTTAGAACCAATTTCGACTATCATTAATTTTACGTTATATTCAATCATGACACATAATTCCAAGTCGTTTGATATATTACATGCAATATTTTAACATTGAAAGTTCCATTGAACCATCATGGTTCCACTAAACCAGGTTCCTTGAAACCAATTTGGATTATCATGAATTTTACGTTATAATCATTCATGGCACCATATTCCAAATCGTTTGATATATTACATGCCATATTTTGGTATTGAAAGTTCCAATGAACCATAATGGTTCCACTAAACCAGAATGGTTCCACTAAACCAGAATGGTTCCACTAAACCAGAATGGTTCCACTAAACCAGGTTCCTTGAAACCAATTTGGACTATCATTACTTTTACGTGATATTCATTTATGATACATCATCACAATTTGTTTGATATATTACATGCCATATCTTATCATTGAAAATTTTTGAAGGTGTCATAAAGGTACCATTAGTGCACGTGCCAATGTTTCGATTGCAACAATTTTCAAAATGGTTCATTTCCTGAACCATATTTATTGGCCGAAATAGTAATTTATATTCGCTTGTATCTCGTCATTAAGATTTGTTTGACATATTACTTAATATATCTGTCCATTGAAAATTGCTAGGTAGGGTCGTCATGGTACCATTTGTGGACGTGCTAATGAACCGATTTAGATAAAATTTATGATTTTTTCATGGCATGTACTATATTCATCGACTGATGAAAATAGTAATGAATAACCGCATCTATCTCGTTATTACGATTTGTTTGATATATTACTCAATATTTCTTTTCATTGAAAATTGCTGGGCGGGAAAATAGAGGTACCATTTGTGCACGTGCCAATGAACCGATTTAGATAATATTTGTAACTGGTTCGTGCCATGAACCATATTCATCGACTGACGAAAACAGATTTTGAAAATCTTTCATAACCTCGGAGGAGTTTGAGTTACAGACAGACAGACAGACGGACAGACAGACTGACAGACGGACAGACACGTTTCCCCACACTGATAGCATAAAGCACCTTTCGGTACTTAAAAATACGAAGGTAGCCCAGAAAGTAATGCACGACAATTTTTGCAAATGGTACGAATGCGAAACTTAAGATATGCATTCTGTGAAGTTTTCGGAATGCGCGTGCAAAGTTTTCGTTTCTTCCGACAGATAGCGTACATTAAGAAATGGAACAACATAGAGTCTGTAAGTGATGTACGTTACAAGCAGCGTGTCATCATTTAATTTCTCACTGCGGAGCAAGAAACGGTTGCTTAGGTTAGGTTAGGTTAATTTAGCACTGATCGTTTGCTTCAACACGATATCGCTCGCCCTCACACAAGTTTAAGGACTTCGAAACACATCACGAAACAGGGTTAGACAGTGTTACCCAATCCACCCTGCAGCCCTGACCTAGCGCCATCAGTCTTTCACTTGTTTGGGCCATTGAAGAATACCATTCCTGGAAGATATTTTGAGGATGACGAAGAAGAGATTCACACAGTGAAGACATGGCTACATGAACAGAACAACAGATACACGCCCTTCTGTCTCGTTGGAAGAAGGCCATAGAACGGGACGGGGATTATGTGGAAAAATAGGGAGTGCAGAAGAAACATCATTCATTCACTGTGTTCAATAAGTAATTGTTGAAAAAAAAATTGTGGTGTATTACTTTCTGGGCTACCCTCGTTGGAATCGCGGACTAAGTAGAACGCTCTTATCAAGAGCCGACCTAATGGAGGGCTCTTCTACTCTTCGATGTTCTTCTAACCCGAACAGATAGTCAATCATGCCGTCTCTCTCGGACGATGTCTGGCCATTGAGGAAGAGAAGGTCGCTCCTACGGTGGTATTTTCTGATTTCCATCTCCTACTTGAACAAAATCTTTTCTCTGAAGCGCGGAACCCACCTCGAAACCCGACATTCGATATGCAACGACTTGATTCAATTTTCTCTCCAAAAACAAGAGTCTTTAAGTAATCTGGAGATTTACCTTATCGGAAACTAATGCACACGACACCACCTTTCTCAATCCCATACAATACAGTTACCTCTTAAGGGGATTCCATGGGTATAAGGAAGTTGTATGAAGGTTTTAATGCGTAGAACTTTTTTTTTACTGTCTATGAACAGGATGGTTATACTATTGTTAATGGCAGGCGAGTATCGCCTGCTAGTAAACAGTCAAAAACATATAATAGATTTGTGTTTGTTTCTCCTCATCTCCTACCTTGCTGTTTTTCCTGTTGTTGGTGTTGGGCCCTGAAGTTGATGAAGAGGTAGGCAAAAGTGGCGGCGAATAGGAAGCAGTTGAGTAACAAGACAAGTACAAGCACCCATGAAGCCTTGTGAAACTTCGTTCCACGACCCGAACAGTTGTGGTTTTCCCTGCTGCAGGATAAAGTTATTTTAGTATTAAATGTTTGAGGTCTACCGGACTCTCCTGTGAAATTAGCAGCCACCTCATTTCACAGAGCTTAGAAATAATCTTTAGCCGGTTCACAGTTGGCTAACCTAATATTTTTTCACCTTTCGATAGGAAAAACCTGTACGGGGTTGTGCATAACCTTTTGCTAGGGGGCTGCGACTTAAACCGCAGCGTTGTAGCACACTCTTATGACGCTTCGGCAGAGAGTAGTTAATTGTGCGTCTATTGGTATCAAACAAATATGGCTGGTTTAATAAATGACAGTGAAGAGTAGCGTTTCATGGATAGAGTTCGTGCAAATGCATATCGAGAGGCAATGGAAGTAGGTGCGTCTTTTATTGATCGCAAATGGGTTGCGAACAAGTCAAACCGATCGGATAGATGGATGACGGACAATTGGAAGAAAGGTTATGATAACTGCCATGCCGAATTTGCTGAGGGTAGGCCCGAGAAATTATCACAGGAAAGCAAAAACATCATTGCTAATAACAGTGGCAAAAGACGTCGCAGCTGTTTCAACGTTGCACAAGAAATTAAAGCCAAGCGTGGAAAAACAATTTCTCGTTCAACGGTTCAAAGACATCGTCAGCGTGCAAACATCAAGCAATTTCATGTTATTCCGAAACCGATGAAGACCGCATTAAACATCGAAGACCGGCTCTGGTTTTGCGACTACCTGCGGGATTGGGTGGAAGACGACTTCATGCACCTTGCCCCGAGCGACGAGTTCTTTGTGTGGACTATGAGACGTCCGAATTACTAAAACGATAGCGTCTGGAGTTTATAGATTACAGATATTTCTGACGATGAACACTATCAAGAGCTGTCCAAGAAGCCTGACTGCATTGGCATCTTCGTGTGTTTCATCGCCAAGCGAATGATGTGGAGATTCAAGGAGCAGGGTGAGTCATGGAATGGTGATTATTTTCGGAATTTGCTAACAAATGATGTTTTTCCGTTTCTTCGAGATCCAAACAACACTATCGACCCGCATGAAGTTTGTTTTTTGCACGGATAAGGCACCTTGCTTTAAGGCTAATGCAACACAGAAAATCCTAAGAGAAAGTGCTATCGATTTCTTCTCATCAAACGAATGGCCCGGTGCATTCCCTGACCTAAACGTTGCTGAACATTTTGGAGCCGTGTTAAAAGACGCAGTGGAATCTTTAATGATTCAAGAACGTGGTGAAAATCGATATTCTCGAGACCTTCTAATGGGACTCCTGACATCTGTGCTGAAGGACATGGAGTACGATACTGCTCTGTTTGAGACACTCCTCCGCTCCTACCCGAAACGGATGCGTGCTGTTCGAGAAGCAGGTGGTGGCCACACTAAATATTGAAGTGATAAAAGCAGAAATAAACGTACTTTTTGATTATCAACCGCAGAACATTCCACTTAGTTTTGTTTATTTTCCAGACTCCTAGCAAAAGGTTATGCACAACCCTGTACAGCGTTTCCTTTACTTTCTTACAGAGGGTTGTTATGATAACAAGTAGCACATTACACGTTATGTGGCACGCGCGTTCATTTCACGTGAGCAATCACACGGAGTATTATTAAAACACCAGGAAACTAATCTCTTTCCCACAACACAGTTATATTCATATTTCTGGTAACTATTTTCTTTAAGTATGGCTTCGCTGTTCTCTCTCATCAATTACGATGTTCTTCTGGCTGATTTATCAACTTTATCTAATAAGTTCTTTAGATCTAAGCTACAGATAGGTAATACATGTATTAAAGGTAAAATACATGTACATCGCCTAACACAATGGAAGGCTAGGCATTGCGTCCTCCGCTTTATCAGAAGGTATGACCTCTGTAAAGAGGAGGCCGTCTTCTTGGGAAAATCAGAGTGCCAGCGCAATACAATTACCTCAACCTTGTAAATCAACCTTATTTGCGGACCATTTCTCTCGTTTAGCGGCCACAAGGTTGAGGCATGCAAACTTCAGAGTAACCTTAGTAGGGATGTGCACTTGTTGTGAAAAAGTGCTTGGCTTCCTGGTGTTTTACTGATGTTATATCCACAGTTCTGGTAACTATTTTCTGCATTTCTTTACGTGGAGTATTGTTAGGATAGGTTTAATACCAGTTAGTATTCGGACAGCGCCCAAAACACATTGAGTTAACCCACTGAAAACGGACAGGTACTGGGAGAGCTATATAACAACCCTCTGACGTCAAATTCAGTTATTCTGAAATTATGAAATCATGCAGGAAAGGAGGCTTCATAGTTTCCACAAAGGAGATATCAAGTGTACTAAATAACATTGACAAAACCAGAAGCGGCACCATTCCTGATAGTAAAAATCCGAGACCATCTACTAGCCGTGTTTCTCTCGTGACCGGATGTAACCCGTCAACAAAATGGGACATTGCACAGAAGATAAGGGTTCTATGGACATCAGAAAATGTTCCGTGAATGCAAGGAAACATTTTCAAAAAGTTTCATGATCGTGACGGGATACAGCTATATAGACGGGTTAACTTTACATAGGGGATAGCGAATGGCCAAAGTCAACGCCACGTACGATCAGATTAAAGTTCTAAGCTGCACCAAGTCAAGGCGTCAAGTCAAACCACCGCCTCAACTCGCCTGTTCCTGGAACGTATGCAAGAAGTTACCGGAATTTACTCATTTCATTCAGCGCCATACCCGTCAAGTCGCTGGACGCTTTGCGTATGGTTATTTGTGGCTTTGGTCTACTTGTTCTCGGAAAGAGACGACGCGAACAGTGGAGGGTCTTTGGAAAGCGTGTCAATAGGAGTGGAACGCTTTGATCTTGGCGTTCTCCTTTCCAGCCTTTACCGTGGAAACTACGAAGCACAGCAATAGCAGCGATGCTGGCTGACAGATTGAACACATTCGACGTTGGCGTAAGGGGGTTTCCTTCTTTTTTCTGGCCCTCCATCGCAGAATTTTTGTGGCATTTTAAGGCAATTTTATGGAACTTGTTTCCATAGATCCCAAACAACCCTCTGTAAGGTGCTGGAAAAAAGTATAGAGCCGGGATGAAAATGCAAATAAACGTAGCAAATCCATGCTGATTTTGTTGCTTTTTTTATAGACGTGAATTAGATGATACAAAACATTGTTTCCAGGAGCATTTAACAACGAAAAAGGAATCAAATGCAAATTAACAGCCATTATGCCAACATTATCTTGCAAAGTGAAAAAAAGTTTTAGGGTCGTCCACTTTCTTGCATATTTTATTAGTTGAAAGGATTATTTAAGGTGATGAAAGTATACGGCAACGTCATATGAGAACATATATTACATCGCTTGTGTAATATAAAACACCAATATACAAGATACCAGAAGGGCAACAACATCTTTCAGTTTATGAATGAGGGCGAATTTTTGCTCCTGAGGGATGCGGAAAGACTAGATCTGAAATTGCTAAAGAAATTGGACGTTGCAAGTCATCTGTTAACAAATTTCTCCAAAATCGAGTTAAACAAGGAATGACACTTAGATATGGCAGACCAAGTGCACTTTCCGCTCGCCAGACGTCAAGAATAAGAAGCAGCCTTGTTCGTCATCAGGACCTCTCTTCTACGCAGATTGTTGCGAACTAGACCTCCAGTGCATTAATAGAACCGTACGAAATGTGTTGCATTCTTTTCCAAATCTGCATTACTCATAAAATGGAAGGAAGACAACCTCTGGCAGCAGCAGCTCATCGTGAAGCGCGTGTGGCGGTTGCTAAAAAATACTTTATGTGATACGTGAAGAATTTTGTGTTCTCAGACGAGAAGAAGAAGTTCAACATGGACGAACCAGATGGATTCAACTACTATTGGCATGATATTCAAGATGAAAAGGAATCCTTCTCAAAGATGGCTCATTAATGATTTGGCGAGGGAGGGTTTCCTTCGTATCGCACCGGATGAGTTCCATTGCATATCAAGATATTCTGGCGGAGGGATAATCTGCTTTCATACGCAGGGTCCGCTCATAACGAAGGGTGAATGGATTTTCCAGCTTAACTGCTGCGATTAACACCTCGGCTTCAACCGAGGACTGCTTTGATGCTAATTCTGTGATTGCTCTAGACTGGCCACCCCGGAGTTCAGATATCAACTCAGTGGAGAATATTTTGTGAATCTTAATGCGATCTGTATACAGTAATTTCCGTCAGTACAGTAATAAAGAAGAATTGGAGAACAGTATGACTGCAGCAGGGAAAAACCTTGATCTAGGAGTGTTAGTGGAAAAACTCAGTGAATCAATGACAAACAGAAAAGGTCAATAAAGGTCATTGAGAAAAAGGGTGCCTTTATCGGGTATTAAACTTGAGACTCTAAACTTTTTTCCATCTTGCAAGAGGGTAGCATGTTGAGATAATGGCTGTTAATTTGCATTTGATTCCATATTCGTTGTTAATTGCTCCTGGAAACAACGTTTTGAATCCTCTAATTCACGTCTACAAAAAAGCAACAAAATCAGCATGGATTTGCTGCATATATTTGCGTTTTCATCTCGGCCCTAGCACCTTATATCCTCCTTTATTAAATTCGTAAAGGAAACATACCTTTGAGAAACTACATCGACGTGGGAACTAGTGTTCTCCTGGAATATGGTCGGATAGGTGCATTTTGCGGAATTCCGGGAACCCGAATTGGAACTCATTTTGTATGATTAATTAACCAAAAATTAACTAATTAAAGAATTAAAAATATGAAGCCCGTTAATCGGAAAAGTATCTAAGCCGCTCCGTACCGACACAAGTTTTGTTGCTTGTTCATTATACTGTGGTCTACTTATATACGTGCGATAGAAATGGAATGCTTATACTAAGTGCCTGCTTATTAGCTATTCATCCTCTTCCTATCATCTGAAATGGAATGCTCTTTGAATACACGTGAATTGTGAGTGTGCGTCCCGCGAAGGGAAATAGACTGCACGCAAAATATAATCTTTTTTTATAGAATTGAAAGGATCTCATATTTAGTATCGTGTTTTAGAATCAGTGAAACGCTGAAATAAAACGCTTACGTAAGTTTCATTTCGTTTGATGATTACATAAAGAAGGAGGGCGTTGCTGCTGATTTATTCAGTACCGAAAGGTGCTTTATGCTATCAGTGTGGGGAAACGTGTCTGTCCGTCTGTCTGTCTGTCTGTAACTCAAACTCCTCCGAGGTTATGAAAGATTTTCAAAATCTGTTTTCGTCAGTCGATGAATATGGTTCATGGCACGAACCAATTACAAATATTATCTAAATCGGCTCATTGGCACGTGCACAAATGGTACCTCTATTTTCCCGCCTAGCAATTTTCAATGGGAAGATATATTGAGTAATATATCAAACAAATTGTAATGACGAGATACATGCGGTTATTCATTATTATTTTCGTCAGTCGATGAATATGGTAAATGGCACGAACCAATCACAAATGCTATCTAAATCAGTTCAATAGCACGTGCACAAATGGTACCTTTACGACCCCACCTAGCAGTTTTCAATGGAGAGATATATTAAGTAATATAGCAAACAGATCGTAATGACGATAGAAGCGGATATCAATTACTATTTTCGCCAATTAATAAATAAGGTTCCGGGAATGAACAATTTTGAAAATGGTTGAAATTGAAACAATGACACGTGGTCTAATAGTACCCTTATGACACCTTCAAAAGTTTTCAGTGCTAAATTAAGGCATGTAATATATCAAACGACTTGGAATGAATTATCATGAATGAATATAACGTAAAATTAATGGTAGTCGAGATTGGTTTTAAGGAACCTGGTTTAATGGAACCATTATGGTTCATGGGAACTTTCAATGCTAAAATATAGCATGTAATATATCAAACGACTTGGAATGATGCGTCATGAATGAATATAACGTAAAATTAATGATAGTCGAAATTGGTTTCAAGGAACATGGTTTAATGGAACCATTATGGTTCATTGGAACTTTCAATTCTAAAATATAGCACGTAATATATCGAACGACTTGGAATGAGTTTTAATGAATGAATATAACGTAAAATTAATGATATTCGAAATTGGTTTCAAGGAACTTGGTTTAGTTGAACCATTATGCTTCATTGAAACTTTCAATGCTAAAATATGACATGTAATATATCAAACGACTTGGAATGATATGTCATGAATGAATATAACATAAAATTAATGATAGTCTAAATTGATTCAAAGGTACGTGCTGTAATGGTATCTTTATGGCCCATTAGAAACTTACAATGTTAACATAGGGCTGTTTAAAAATATAGTTCCTTGAATGGTTTAGTTTAACCTTTCGGTACTTGGTTATGTCATTTCTTAATGGTTTATTCAGTACCGAAAGGTGCTTTATGCTATCAGTGTGGGGAAACGTGTTTGTCTGTCTGTAACTCTATCTCCTCCGTGGCTAAGAAAGATTTTCAAAATCTGTTTGCGTTAGTCGATGAATATGCTTCATGGCACGAACCAATCACAAATATTATCTAAGTCGGTTCATTGTCACGTGCACAAATGGTACCTCAATTTTCCCGCCAAGCAATTTTCAATGGGAAGACATTAAGTAATATATCAAACAAAGCGTAATGACGACATAGAAGCAGTTATTAATTACTAATTTCGTTAGTCGATGAATATGGTACATGGCACGAACCAGTCACAAATGTTATATAAATCGGTTCAATAGCACTGCATAAATGGTACCTTCACGACCCCACCTAGCAATTTTCAATGGAGAGATATATTAAGTAATATATCAAACAAATTTTATTGACGAGATAGAAGCGGATATATATTACTATTTTCGCAAATTAATAAATATGGTTCCGGGAATGTTTCATTTAGAAAATGGTTGAAATCGAACAATGACGCGTGCTCTAATAGTACCCTTATGACACCCTCAAAAATTTTCAATGCTAAAATATGGCATGCAATATATCAAGCTTCTTGGAATGATGTGTCATAAATGAATATAACATAAAATTAATGATAGTCGAGATTGGTTCAAAGACACGTGGTTTAGTGGAACCATCATGGTTCATTGGAACTTACAATACTAAAATAGGGCATGTAATATATCAAACGACTTGGAATGATGTGTCATGAATGAATAAAACGTAAAATAATGATATTCGAGATTAGTGTCAAGGAACCTGGTTTATTGAAACCATTATGGTTCATTGGAACTTTCAATGCTAATTTATGGCATGTAATATATCGACTTGGAATGATGTGAGAAACTGGAAAGGACTGTGGATAACGACATGACCAACTGACAACAACCTCTTGTCCACAAAAGAATTTTATTAAGCATATACGTATTTCGAACTCATTGAGTTCATTATTCAATGCCGATACAGAGTTTGGTTGAATTACAGAGAATATATATAAGGGGCCGGAGTGGCCATTATCCAATAAAAAAGTACAAATTTAATTACAAAATAAAAAAGACCAATGGGGGAAAAGCAATCTCTTAACATCAGAAGCGCGGACCTAGTAGAGATACTTCCTCCTGGTCGCGAACAATCGTTACAATCGATATTCGATATTGAATGCCGATTATTAAGATTACAATGAATAAAATCAAAAAAGGTAAAAGGTAAACAAAGATACAAAATTAAGAAATATAGACAATTAACTTTACTCTTTAAGCAATTTGATGAGTGTCGAATCTCCTATCGGGCCTGCGTCTCCGTTTAGTAACAAGTCGGGGTCCTTCTTGGAAATCTCCAACGTCTCATAGGCGTCTAAAGCGTTCTTGTTTCTGACCTGTCTCAACAAACGGCAGTCTTGTAGAAGTATGTCATAATAGGCATCACTTCTATTTATCATTTACATTCTTTTCATCTCGCTCTCTTTATTTTTAAAGCATTAAATAACAAAATTATCTCTTCGCTTCCCCTAAACTCTTTTAATCCCAAACCACCCGGTCCATATAATCTCCGCAACAATGATACATTAACTATCCCTCTGACCAAATTCACCTATCAATCTAAAAGTATAACCAACTCTGGTATTAGACTTTGGAATAACCTTCCTAATGAAATCCGCTCTTCGACCTCCTTGACTACTTTTAAATATAGGCTAAAGAAATATCTCTCTAATTCCCCTACTAACCCACTAACCTAGTTCTGTTTATTTTACCAACTGTATTTATTGTATAATCCACCAGGTACCTAACATGTCGGCCTTGAGCCATACTGGCCCTGGTCGGATTCTGTAAGAATTTTTTTTTCTATTAATAAATAAATAAATAAATAAACAAATAAAAAATAAAATAAAATGGAATATACAGATTCACCCTTGTGGCAGCGTCGTATGACGGGCTTTATTACTAGTATGTTAATAAATGTTATAAATGCATAAATGGATTTCTGCTTTACAGCTAAAGCTCCTACTTCGAATGTTTACAAGATTTTGTTATGTAACGAAATGATAAATCACAGCGAGAAAACGCTAAAACATAAAAATCATTCATTTCATTACCACCCAGTATGACCTGGGAGTCACAAACTAATTTTTGAGAGAGAAAAACAAAACTGAATTAAAAAATTAATTTATTAGTTTTTAGGGTATCGATATTAAGTTGTGTGCATAGGTAAAAAAAATTTCGCACGAGAAAACAAATTGAACAGTAAATGGTTAAAATATTTGTAAAATAATTTTATAATTGTTTTATGTACAATTCTCTCTCGAAAAGCAAGAGTTTTTAACCAATCTGGTGATTCACCTTATCGGAAACTAATGCACACGACAGCTCCTTTCACAATCCTGTACAATGCAGTTATCTATTAAGGGGATTCCATTTGCATGATGTGTTGTATGAGGGTCTGAATGCGTAGAACTTTTTTATACTGTTTATGAATGGGATGGGTATACTATTGTTTATGTCGGGAGGGTATCCCTTTCATATAAATAGTCAAAAACGTACACTGAACGACCAATTTATTAGAGACATCTCTTACTGAAAATGAATCGACCTCCCAGTGAAACCAAAACAATGGAACAGGCCGAAGCGGTGTATGAAAGGGATGATGCATTGGATCAAATGTTGCTATCAGAGGCAGAAGTAGACTGAATATGGATAAATCCAAAGATTTGACGGACTTTCAACGTTGCATGATTGTTGGAGCTTGACGGGCGCAGTTGTGCATTTCGCAAACCGCGAACCTCCTCGGATTTTCCCCTGCAATATTGAATGGCAGTTATGCCAAAAAACAACTTCCAAAAACAAACACAACTCCGAACGAAACAGGGCCGTGGATGAACAAGGCCAACGGTGAATGGCACGAATCGTCCACAGTAACAGGACACGAACAGCCTAACAAATTGCAGCGCTGTTCAATGAGGGAACATCCCAACCCATTTCGGAGCACACGGTGCGGCGCACCTTGCACCGAGCTGGGTTTAAAAACAGGCGGCCAGTACAGGTACGTCGCTGTCATCGCAAAATAGGAAAGTTCGCCTGCTATGGGTACACAGGCTTCGCCACTGGACATTGGATGAGTGGAAAATGGTCGCTTGGTTCGACAAAATGCGGTTCCTACTTCATCATGGCGGACCGCGAATCTGGCGTAGACAGCACGAGGCCATGGACCCATCCTGTCAGCAGACACCATACAGGCATGCGTAATAGGAGTGCTGGTCTGGGCTCTTCTCTTGGGACACACTGGGTCGTTTGAAATCCGACACATCCCTGAATACGACACACTATCAAAACATTGATGCCGATCAAGCGCACCCGTTCATGATGAGTGTATTCCCTGTTGGCGACGGACAGTTTCAGCAGGACAATGCTGCCTGTCACCGTGCTCGAATGGTCTTGGACTGGTTCGAGGAACGTGACGCGGACTTTCTCTTGCTTCAGTGGCCAAATCGGTCGCCCGATCTTAACCCGAGCGAGCATTTATGGGATGAAATGGAGAGAACCATCCGACGCCTTCTCACACTACCGGAAAAACGCACTTACTTTGCTTGCCAGTCTCTGACTAGAATAGCCGTCGATAATGCATGCAACATTTTGTGGTCAGATGAAGCGCATTTCACACTAGACGGAGCAGTGAATGCTCAAAACTGTGACATCTGGGGTACTGAAAAGCCGATGGTTGTTCATGAAAAGCTTTTGCATTCTGATTAACTGACTGTAAGGTGCGGATTCACCTCATATTTCATTCTTGGACCCTTTTTCTTTGAAGACAACACTCCACAGATACTAAAAGATGTTCAATCACTGGTACTCGTTACTGCGAACTCCTGCAGCAGAAAGTCATTCTTGCTTTACAAGAAAGACAATGTTTAGACACTACTGTCTTTGTGCAAGATGGTGCAACACCCCACATTGCACGTCAAGTAAAGGAACTGCTTCATGCTGAATTTAGAGATGATCGGGTGATTTTGAGAACTTTTACAACTGATGGCCTCCTCGTTCACCGGACTTAAACCCTTGTGACTTCTGGTAGTGTGGGGATATTTGAAAGATGATGTCTATGGAGGAAGAATACGAACTGTCCCTGAATTGAAAGCAAGCATAACACGCCATATCACTGCGATTCCTCAAGAAACCCTTCGCTCTACTGTGGAACATGCAATAATGCGCTTTGAACAGGTCATTGACATAAATGGAATGCACTTTAAACAAATGCTTTGATTTTATAAATTTCTCTGCTTCTAACTTCTTTTTGTTATTATTCATGCGCCATATTTTGATGTAGCGGTCAAAATGTGAACTAATTTTTTTTATTGCAAAATTCTCTTCCCCATGGTCTGTATAACGTATATCTCAAGTTTTGTCAAAATCTGATTACCAGAACGGCCGCTAGAAGGATCTAAATGGTGTCACTTTAATTATATCCACCCTGTACTTGCACTGAAAGTACTCTTGGTCGGACGATGGTTATTCGGCTTAGTATTTACAGTATTCTTGATACCCTCGCGAGGCATAATTATCATAATAAATGTCCATTTGTTTTACCTTAACAATCGATATTTCATTGTTCATTGTAAATCATTCATATGTTTATTGGCTGCTTTTGGCCACTTTCATCTATGTCGTACGAATAATATTGTACATTGATTCCTAGAGTCAATACTTTGAAGTACCGGGTGGGCAAGAAATAACGTGAGGTGTTCAGAGCTCGCTAGCGGGAATTCTATTAGGCCAAATGCAGTACATTTTGGTGTATATACTTAGTGGAACATGCAGTTTCGATTTCTGCAAAAAAAAAATAGAACCAAAAGTCGCCATAGGGGGCGCTTATTTCAAGAAAACAATGAATATCTAATTGTCAAATGAACAAATACCATACAAACCAACTTTAGTAACAACAATAAACAATGTTTTATTTTTAATTCCAAATGTGTTTCAATATGACCACCAGTGTGCTGTTCCAATAGCTGCATGCGCTACACGACATTTTCTACGGCAGCTCGCAGCATATCTGCATTAATTAGTCTGATATGTAACGTTATTTGATCCCTTAAGGTTGAGAGGTCAGGAACATGTGCTTGATACACAAGGCTTTACAAATATCCCCATAACCAAAAATCACAAGGGTTGAGATCAGGCGACCTGGGTGGCCATACCATGGGAAATGCATGACTAATTAATTATTCTGTTGTCTGAAAAACGTTCTCGCAAGATCTGCTGCACCTGATGTCCGATGTGCGGTGGCGCACCATCCTGCATAAAAATGGTAAAATCCAGACAACCCTTTTCCTGCAATCGTGGTATCACAAAATTCACAAGCATATTGGCGTACCTGGCAGAATTGACGGCACAAGTCACCGGTCCACGGGGACGGATTTCTTCAAAAAAGTACGGGCCGATGATGAAAGAAGCAGTAAAGCCGCACCATACTGTTAGTTTCGGTGAATGCATAGGAGTTGGCAGACACACTTGTGGATTTGATGCAGCACAAATACGGCAGTTGTGGGTATTGATATCACCATTCAAATAAAAATGTGCCTCATCACTCCATAAAATTTGCCATGGCCATGCATCATCCACTTCCATACGTGCTAAAAATCTCAACGAAAAATCAGTTCGGGTACGTTCATCTCCAGGAAGCAATTGTTGAACAGGTGTGACTTTATAGGGATAAAATGTCAATATCTTATGCAATATTTTCCTCACCGTCGAATATGGGATATCTGTTTGGCGTGCTATTGCGTGTGCACTGCTGGTACCCTGTACAATAGTCATCTCCTGTTCCACAACAGCAGTTGCAACTTGTTCAACGTGTTGCTGCCTGATTCGTTTGCGTCCCCGGTCTGGTTGCACTCATAGAGTTCAGGTAGATTCAAATCGTTCAATCATTTTCCGTAAGTTAGTTATGCTCATCGGTCCTCTTCGTAACGTTTTCAATCGCCGGAATTCACGAAGGGCAGCACTTGCATTGTCGCTCTTCTGATAAAACAACTTGACTAATAACGCCCGGTCAGGCAGAGTAAGCGTCATCGTCAGGCCATTCGTTCGTGAATGATGGGAAATCCTCAGCCTTGCCTTTTATTGTCATGATTACTCAACACGGAACGCGCTTATGCAAATATATTCCCGCTAGTGAGCTCTGAACACCTCACGTTATTTCTTGCCCACCCGGTACATCAAAAAAGTCTGTTGGCATTTTTAATAAATCTTATCGAGGCAGGCAACAACATGAAACATCATCCAGGCTATTATTTCATCCATCATTTATCATTTATATGGGACAATTCTATAGAATGTAAAGCGCTCACTAAATAAATATCACCGCACGTTGATTGCTATTCTGCCAATAGTCTATCTGTTTGACTATATTTTAATGAGGTATCTTTTTAGCTCATGTCGTTATCTGAGAATTTCCCTTTTCTTTGGCCTGACAAATTGTTACGGAGGAGTCGTTTGGAAGACATGCTGAAATGTTCCTTCTATATCTCCCTCTACGCTCAAAGTTTCTGCTCTTTTTTTTTTTATCGAGGAGCGGATGACTGTCATGGGCGCCGAATTAGAATAATAATACTACTTAGTTTTTAAACTTTAATATTTTTTGCCGTAACATAGGGTTAATGTTGATTACGACTATTACCTTTAATATCTGAACA
The DNA here is from genome assembly GCA_023313115.1 of Rhysida immarginata. Classification (NCBI taxonomy): domain Eukaryota; kingdom Metazoa; phylum Arthropoda; class Chilopoda; order Scolopendromorpha; family Scolopendridae; genus Rhysida; species Rhysida immarginata. The sequence goes on from JAHWFO010100628.1 coordinate 18,937, forward strand.
AAGTATAACTAATTATTGTTTTCTGAATTATTTTAGTGAAAAGTTTCTTTATATTAACTAAAAAATAGTAACAGAGAATACTGTGCAATTTAGCATTCACTATGAAAGATCCTATTGCATTGTAAATGCTTTAATAGCAATTGAATCAAAAGAGGAAGTAGGCCCTGCTCAGGGGGTGTAAAAGTTTCGAAATCAGTTAAGCGATTATCCTATGAAAGTCTTTAAGTCATTTGTCATTATCAGGAGGAGAGGAAAAGAGTAGACTTCTCGAGAAAGCTGAAAACTCATAACTTCAGGTAAGGATTCAAGATAAAACTTATAAATATACTAGCTGATATACCCGGCGTTGCTCGGGCTCTTTATAATATATCGACATAAGTGGATCATACTGCCAACGTGACTATGAATTAATCTAGAACATCTGTGAATTAATGTAATGTGTTTTCTTTTATAGCCTGTTTTCCGAAATGAAATTTATACAAGTGACAATTGTAGTGTTATGTTTATTTCTTATGATGTGTCAGGAGTCTGAATTCAAACCAGCTACAGATATGAAAATGCCGTGCCTTCCTTGTGACCTTGCGTTTAGAAAATGTGGAGAAGGTCGATTCTACGACAAAGAGTCGGGAAAATGTCGTCCCAAGGATAATGTAAGTTTTTGTTAAATTTAAAATATTTTTGATTGATTAAAACTTTTTCCTAAACATAAATTTAATGAAATAATGTATAAAATTAATTAAGCTTTTAGTTTTTACAATAATTAGGTCTTAAATGATACTGATTTAAGTTTATTCTCGTGGAACACTAGAGTTATATAATCAAAGTCATCAGAAAGTCGGAGAAATACATAAATTAGCACAGAACTTTTTCGAGAGGTAAAAATCTCATCTCATCAGTATTTTTTGAATGATGGAGATTATAAATCTAATAATACATATATAATCTGATAAGTAGAAATGGTAAGAGGCTATATATAGAGGCAGCAGCAAAAACATTATGCCAAAATGCTATTCACCCAAGCCAAATCGCGCAAAAAGCCTTGCTTCATTCTTTCCTTCATGCAGGATCTTAAATCTATACATCCTTCAGCTTTCATCAAATTTACACATTCACTCTTTTCTTTTCACACGTTCAGAAGATTTTTTCTCGAGGTATCTATGCTCTCCTGACTCGGTGGCGGAAATGCATCGAAAACCAGGTGGACTACATTGAAAAATAGTATACTTGTCCCAAATTGTCTGTAATAAAGGAGCTGCAAAAAATATTTCCGGTTTTCATTTGACTGACTGTCGTAAGATTCGAACTTCCTCTATTGATAATGAAATAAATCTTAGGCATGAAGACCTTCAAGAATGTGCTGTAAAAATCGACGTTAAGTTTCAAATATACAATTATATGGTAAGAAGCTACATTTATTGGAATCATCAAACTTCCAAAGCGGCATGGCAATAGGATGCTACATAATCGAGCATTCAGTACGAGAAATCATTTTTAAGAACCCTCTTTCTTACACTGCTTGACAATTGCTAAGGAACATGTGCATTCCGCTATTTAGGGGCGCTGGAAATTAATGCAGGACGTGTCAAAACATTGGTTACCACTCTGTTGTTTGAGTTGAATAATTTGAATAAAAGTTACGCATCCAATGAGCTGTGGTTCAGTGAAAATCGGTAGCCGTGAAGTGTTACGGCGAATACACGTGCAGGTGTTTTGCGAATATTACTGAAAATTTTCAGTCCCTTTATCACATATCGTTTGCATAACTCTGCATAGACATCATTTGAGTGATTACGGTCGAGGACGAGCTCGTGGCCGTCTTGAGGCATGGCATAGTGTGACTGAAGTTGCGGGAGCAATGAGCGTTGCGAAAAGTATTGTTTCTCGTTTGAAAACTGCTGCTGTCACCAGAGGATTCGCTTTACGTGTGTATGCGCGTGGTCGTCGAAGGAGCACAACCGCTCGGGAGGAAAGTCGCATAGCCCTTACAGCAAAAAGAGGAAGAAATCAGACACCCGCACTGATAGTCGCAGATCTTGCCGTTGCTACAGGCATTCATGTTTCTGCCAAAACCATTTCCCGTCGGTTGAATGATGTTGGGCTGTACGCACGAACGCCTA
>JAHWFO010100628.1:21063-46189 GCA_023313115.1 Rhysida immarginata
CATTTCCCGTCGGTTGAATGATGTTGGGCTGTACGCACGAACGCCTATCAAATGCATTCCACTATCTCCGCTACATCGACTGAAGAGCTTAGAGTGGTGTAACGAGCATTGTGCTTGGGGCAATCAGGAGTGGTCCATGGTGATGTTTCCCGATGAGTCTCGGTTCTCTATGCAGAGTGGTTCTGGGCATTAACTGATCTGGCGTGAAACGGGAACTCGTTATCCCCAACAACACGTTCGGAAAATGCAACATTTTGGTCAAGGTGTCATTGTGTGGGAGCAGGGGAGGGTGGCATCATGCATGATGCCAGAACATCCCTTCACATCTTTGCAGGAGGGACTGTTACAGTAGCACGGTATTGCAGGGAAATTCTTCTGGAACACGTTCGTCTTTTCCATGGGGTATTGGTCCAGACTTTGTGTTCATGGACGACAATGGCCGTCCACACAGGGCAAACATGTTATCGGATGTTCTTGAGGGTTAGGATATCAACTATTTGCAATGGCCTGCATACTATCCAGACCTCAATCTCCACAGAACATGGGTCGCTCCTAGTAGACAAGCGGCAAAAAGCAAACGCTGCAGGAACTGACAACTGCGTTACAGGAAGAATGTGATAAGATCCCGAGTGCTCTTCTCAACAGTCTGGTGTGAAGCATGCCAAACAGAAGCAAAACATGCATTGCGATTTGAGGAGGTAATACTCATTACTAAGGGTCTCACATTTCAAACCGGTGACAATTAAACAACATTTTTTTTATTCCCTCATTGATGCTTCATGATACCTCTTTTGCTTTTGCCATTATGTTCGTTTCCTTAGTTCAAATTCCATGCCATTTATTTTGTGTTCATAAAGTCACTGTTTTACGTCTACTGACGGTTTGGTAAAGTTTATTTCTTGGGACACTATTTAATGACAAAAACGTTGCTGTTCCTTAGCATTTGTCAAGAAATGTAGAAATGTTCTATGTAAATAGAAGAACGGGCTCGAACTGACAAAAGACCAAGGGCTTTAGCTCCTTCAAGATTGTATCCCTGGGACTATATAGTTTTGCCATGCCAATGCCATGACATTAGTTTGTTTTTCCGTTTTGGTTTACGTCCAGTGAGTGTTATCGATGAAGTAGAAAGCTTTAGCTGAATGCTGCTGAGCGTCTTTGAAACGAAGTAGAATGGATGGACTAGCATCAACAGAATAAAAGGCATCTACTCTATATAAAGCGCAATACACTATTGTTTATAAAAATCGCAACACCCTGATGGAATAGCCCAATCTGCACTAAATTTGGAGCATTTGCATATCATGGGTCAGAAAAGAAACCATTAGAGTTTCAGGTCAATACAATGCGTTTTATTGTCACATTAGTATCGGGTGAAACCACCGTGGGATGCAATTACAGCCTCTAAACGTCGTGGCATTGAGTCAAACAAGCTCTGAATAAGAGCCTGGGGAATGTCCTGCCATGCTCTGTCTACACGGGTATACAGTTCATCCACAGTTGCTGCTGCAGGAGTCTGACGAGCCAATCGATGAGCAACCCTGTCCCACACATGTTCGATTGGGCACATGTCTTGTGAACGAGCAGGCCAGGGGAACAAGGGCGTCTGATGTGCTTGGAAAAAGGCGAGGACATTTCTGGCCACATGCGGTCGGACATTGTCCTGTTGGAATACAGCGCCTGGAAGGTTCTGCAGGAAGGGGATGACCTCGGGTTGCACAACTTCCCTGATGTACCGGTCACTGTTCAGATTGCCATGGATTCTGAGCAGACGGGAACGGCCATGGTAACTGATTGCACCCGACACCATCACCCCTGGCGTTTGTCCTGAATGACGCTGAAGGATGCATTCTGGAAGGTCGCGCTCGCCACGATGTCTTCTGACTCTTATCCTGCCGTCATGGTGCTGCAAGTTAAACCTTGACTCATCCGAAAACACAACTTGTTGCCATTCAGCTTGCCACTGTTGGTGTTGATGGGCCCATTGCAACCTGAGGCGCCGGTGGTTTTGAGTCAAAGGAATCCGCAACAATGGTACTCGTGCCATCAATCCTCTGGAAATCAAACGGCGTCGTACAGTGCTAGCAGACATTGTCCTGCCTACTGTAGCACCCCACTGTTGTGCTAACACTGTGGAAGTGGCTGTACGATCTGCTACACACATGCTATAGAGGTGTCTGTCATCTCGCGGTGTCGTCGTGCTGGGTCTTCCTGAGCCTGGTCTTCGGTGTGCCCTGTTCTCTTCGCTCCACTGCCTCTATGCACGCATAATTGTCGTTGCATTACGTCTTACACGAGCAGCAATGTCACGATACGACCATCCCGCTTCACGCAGACCAATTATGCGTCCTCTTTCAAAGTCTGTCAGCTGTTGATATGGTACCCTTCGTCGTCGTCGAGGCATGGTTTTCTTTCAAGCAATTACTCTGAAAATCTAATCACTTATACTCTGACCCATTGTATGCAAATATTGCAAATTGTATATGGATTAGACCATTCCATCAGGGTGTTGCGATTTTTATAAACAGTAGTGTATATTACATGGCTTACTGAATCAAAATCCCATATTGAATCAACCAGCAAAAGCAATGAAACCACAAATCCCAATACAAAATATTGAATCATCAGATGTACATTTCGGGGTCTACAATCGCTTCATGAGTGAGTGAGGCATTTTACGCCGATCGTAGACCCCGAAATGTACATCTGAGGACAAAAAACACAGGTTATATTATGGATTGTGTATCTTCCTGTGTTTTTACTGTGACTGGTATTCTACAGGACCTTCTCTTCACCTGTGTCTTTTGTCCACATCTGTCTCCATAACACTTCCATCTCATCTGTATTTCTCCACATTGGGTGACTTTTATTAAGTTTTTATTTCATATTATTTTATTCTATTTTTCATTAAAAGGAGTATTTATTTTCAATAAGTATTCATTATATTCTACTCTTATATAAGTACAACTGAGACATTAAAAATTATGTACATGTATTGCGGATTTGTCGTTTCATTGCTTTCTCTGGTTGATGGTTGTGTCCATAGTTTCTTGGCTCATTTTCTGCTGTATCTCAGAATGAGCCAACTAAATTTAATCATCACATCCTCATGCCCTATTATGGTCTTGTATTGTCCAACCATCTCTTCTGAGATAGGCCGAGAGATCTTTTACCAGTCGGACGGTATTTTAAGATAGCTTTTGGGAATCTGTTATCAGTCATTCTGTTAACGCAGATATACAGGGAATGGACAAGATAATATGAAAACCTTTCGATTTAGACGTTTTATCGAATATCCAAAAAAATAATTGACGAATTATACTGAATCTTCAGAGGCGTAAAGAGCATGTTACACCTCATCTATTTTAGCGAAGGTTTTAGCCCGAAGACAAACAGGGGAACAGCAACAATTGAAAAACATTTTTTGGGATCACCCTGTCAAAAATAGTGCTTTAAATGCGTTTATTTGTATGAGAATATGACGTATGTTCATAGAAATATAAAGGGTTCTTCAAAAACACCGAAATTTTTTTCCTTAGTTTATAACAAGAATGGTTTCAACCCAATGCAATGCTATATTCAGGAAACTTGATAAACTACAGTAGAGACAACACCCTCTAATAAGAATATTAAATTATTAAATATTTGAAGAAAATGGGCATGTTTACTATATAATATTTAACTGTACATGCGCAAGCAATATCACAACCTATTTTGCGTAATTTATTAACCTATTTTGCATAATTTATTAGCATACGAGAACTACTCATATGAAAAGCCTATGGTGAGAAAAATTATTTATTTATTTATTTCATATTAGTTTTTTTATTTTTTCTCATCACATGAACGTAATATTTATAGAATCTCGAGCTTATACATTTTAGAATTAGCTAATTCTTATTGCCCATTGTTTAGAGTTTATGAGTATGTCATTGTTAAATTTAAATTGATGAAATCCATGACTGCAGTCGGGGACACATGAGAAGACCATTTCGTAGGGGAGGTGTGAGGATGTTACGATTCTAAAATAAGGGAGGGAATAGTATTGCTCCTCCTCTCCTACACCCATGTCCGAGTTGGAAAGCTAAAACACGAATTTAGGTCGGAAGGGTTAGACAGTAAAGCACAGTAAATAATAACAAAGGATTAAACCTGACTATAATCCCCCTACTCCTTCTTTGCTGGTACACCAGTAGCTTCTTTTGTTCTTTTGAAAAAGTTGGTAACAGGAATAATGGGGCCTCCTGTTTACTTTTCTTTTAAGAAAAATGCCTCACTCTTTCAACAATTTGTCTTGCATCATTTCAGAGCGTTTTTCCATATTTTGAAGTTCACACTTTGCTTGATAGAGATATTGTTTTCTTTAATAAAAAAAAGATATATGCAAAAAAAAGTCGGGATGGCTTTGATGTATCAGTAGTCTATTATTATATTATTAATCTTTGATACTAATAATTATTAACTGGAGATATGTCTCCAAGCATAGGTAATGATTTTTTAATTGAAAAATGGAAGGAAAAATTCTGCGACCCAGATTCGAACCAGGAACCTTGACTATCATGGCCGATGCCTCTACCAGTTGGGCTAGTATCTGAGGCATCGGCCAAGATAGTCGAGGTTCCTGGTTCGAATCCGGGTCACAGAATATTTCCTTCCATTTTTCAATTGAACAATCATTACCTATGCTTGGAGACATATCCCCAGTTAATAATTATTATTATTCACTTGTGAGTTCATCAACTTTCTGATGGTTTGGAGTGGAGAAATTCTCGATCTGCGGGCCAGGTTCCCATCTCCCATTGGGCTTTCAACCGTGACAAACCCGGGTCGCAGAATTTTTCCTTCCATTTTTCAATTGAAAAATGCTTTGATATGTTACTTGACGGAGTAGCGGGAGTAGTACTTCTTGAATTCTTTCTCCGTTTGTTTTTGTTTGGAATTATAAGTAGACTATCCATTGAAGAAGGGCTGTCGTATATAATGACGCTGCGAATTTTGAGAAAGGATTTACACCTGTTCCCATATAAGATCCATGTTTATCAGGAGTTAACAGACACTGGAAGACAGAAGCGACAACAATTTGCGATGGAGTTTGGAGCAGAAATGGAACCCAATCAGGACATTGTGGACAAACTGTGGGTGTCAGATGAGGCCTTTTTCCATCTGTCAGGTGACGTTAATAAACGCAACGTTCGTTTTTGGGGTTCCCAGCACCCTCATGAGATCCATAAGTCACCTCTTCATCCACGAAAGGTTATGGCTTGGTGCTCGATTTTCAAAAGAGGCATCATTGGTCCGTTCTTTTTTGGGGGCCCCGTAACATCACAGGCTTACCTTAACATGTTGGAAACCTTCTTCATCCCCGAGCTGCAAAGGAGGCGTATAGCGCTGCGACATCAATGGTTTCAACAGGATGGGGCCTCACACCACTAATGAAGTGCCAGACTTTCTCAATCAGAAATTCGGAAATCGTGTCATTTCAGACAGGTTTCCAGATCGATTCGGAGGTGGCTTTATTTGGCCCCCTACGAGCCCTGACCTAAACCCATGTGATTTTTATATCTGGGGGTTCCTTAAAGACAGTATGTTCCCTACAGCACCAAGAACCCTAGACCAACTGCGACAAAGCATCGTCGACTGCTGCACCCATGTGGATGCGGAAATCCTGGATAGAGTTATGAACAACTTCACCATTTGGCTGCGAGCAGTTCAAAACTTAGGTGCTGGCCACATTGAGCATATCATCAAGACTCTTCCACGGGAATAAAAACTCCGAACGGCCTAAAATATCATACTGACATGCTAAGTTTGTAAACATTAATGGGTCAATAAATCATAGTACTGAAATGGTCAGAAATTGACTGAATCACCCTGTAGATTTACTAAACCATAGTTTATTCCATAAGAAAAGTAATTAGAAAAGTTTTATAAAAATAAAAAAATAAAAACGAGCTGAAAATCAGATTTAAAGTGTTTTTAACCTAAAATAAAAAAGCTTGGGATACAGGGATGGAGTACGGGGATTATAGTCAGGGTTAATCCTTTGGTATTGTTTACTATGCTTTACTGTCTAACCCTTCCTAGGTATTTTTTAGCTTTCCAACTTGGGGATGGGAGTAGGGCAGAGGAGCAATACCCTTCCCTCCCTTATTTTAGAATGATTACATCCTCACACCTCCCCTATGTCATCTCTTGTGCCCCCGACTGTAGTATCACAATATGATGAATAAACGGAATAACAATCACGGTGATACGGAATTAATATTTTTATTGCCTTACGCGTTTCAACAAATCATCATCAGAGGCGAACAATGTTACAAAGAAAAATGGAAGACGGTACCTCTTATATATCCCCCTCCTGTCGTGATCCTAATGGAACACTCATATGAAGCTCCGATCTACAGTAGAGCTCTTCCGGTCGTCTAATCCAACTAAGAAATCTATGAGGCTGTCCCTGTCAAAGGTTGTTTGATTGTTGAGGAGGGCACTGTTCGAACGTTTTGCTCTTCTGATCTCAATTTCCTCGTGTATAAGTATTTTGTCTCTGCCCTTCCCTCTCCATAGTATGTCCATACAGGCATCGATATCGACCATTCAGTGTTTTGCTACGATCAGGTGATCCGCGAATGGTGATCTTCCATTTCGGTTGACCCACGCCCTCCTATGTTCTCGGAATCTTTCGTGGAAGGACCGGGACTGGGAGCCAATGTAGATCACTTCGCAGACCGGGCACCACAGCTTGTACCCACCTGCTCCCTAGTATTTGTCGTTTCCATGGTCTTGTTTGGCCGGGTTAAGTTCACGTTAGGAATTGTTGTATGTACGGAATAGTGGCATTGGAATAGTGTACCATACATGCTACAATTCCAAACGCGTACTTAACCCAACTAAACAAGGCCATGCAAACGACACATACCAGGGAGCAGGTGCCACCACCCTGGCAGCTGCCAGCACCACCACCATCTTCAGGAAACGCCTTGGAATTACCTTGTGGCTGGATCGTGAACATTTCTCGACTAAACAACGAAATTTATACGGGATCTTTAGTTCAATTCCTGCAACAAACCTCCACGGACTGCCTCCAACCCTAGCCTCTTGGCTCCTGAAATTGAAGATCCGTCGATTCCTCTGGAAGCCAGAAAACGGATTAATGAAGCCCGGAAACGCCATCGACACCTTTTTTTCTGCAAGGGATCCTCAGATTCCTCCAAAATTCCACCCCATGCGTGGAATTTGCTGACGACATCCGTCAGGTGAAAAATGAGATCAACGCCCTGATGATCCGCAAAACAGTGAGCGCAGCCGTCCGAGCCAATTTCACCTGGGCCACCGATATCCCCCACATGTCGTCAGCAGCTTTTGCAGAGGAATGGCATCGATCCAGTGCCAAGCAATACCATTGTTTGGTGACGGACAGAGGGACCGTGGAATCTGGCACCGACATTGTGTCATCGTTACACACCCACTTTTCTAACTTTTTTGATCACCATGTCTTCCAATCAGATGCCAAGAAGGAACAGGTGGAGGCACTTCCCCCTTTCTTCTTCATCACAAGACTAGTCTCTGAAGACGTACCCAAGAAGTTCCTGTCAGCAGGCAGTCGTCTTTAATCCAGCCTGGGTGTGGATGGCCTTCTGTACACTTTCTACATCCAAACATGGAATCTTCTCGGGCCTTTTCTTGTGCGAGTGTTCGTCTCCATCTTGGCAGACTCCTCCTCCATCATGCCGAAATTCAACATGGGGAAGATTATCATCCTCCCGAAAATACCTCTTCCACACCGTGTAACCCATTGGAGGCCTGTAACCCTTCTCAACATGATATATAAAATATTCACTGGCGTTCTACAAAACAGACTGGAACTTTATGCCAATAAGTTATTAGACCACAGGCAATCCTGCTCTTTCCATCTCGCAGATGTCCGAAAACTTCATGATCCAATGTCTTATGGAGGAAGCCAGAATTCGCCAACAATCTCTGACCCTGCTGAGCTTCGACCAAGAAAAGGCATTCGACAAAGTAAACCACATCCAATTGTTCAAGATATTCTGCCACCTTCGTTTTCGGGGATTTGCAAACATCATAGCTGCACTGCACACTTTGGCTGCCTCATTTGTGTCCGTTAATGGTTCCTTTTCTCCCACATTCGAACTCTTTAAAAGGTGTCAAGCAGAGGTGCCCTTTATCCCGCCTCCTGTATATATTTTACCTGGAGCCATTATTTCACCATCTCAATCGTCTTCCTGACGTTCGGGTATATCATCTGCCAGCAGTGTCGATGATCACGTCGCTTGCATATGCGGATGATGTTGTGCTCTTTGCATCGAACACATACTCCCTGGACGTTTTCAGGACGATCTTTGAACGGTTTAGTTACACGACGGGAAGCAGCATCAATCTCGTCAATCCAAGGGGTGGCCAAGTGACAGTGTTAGGATATAACTTATTTTTTTCTCTTCACCAATGGACTCTGATCACGGGTAACAAGTGTTAGCAAAGTGTGTTTTCCGCCTTGACAAGAACTTTTGCTTTTCCACCTCTATGTTTGTCAGGGCGTTTTTCATCAAAACTCACGTTATTCCTGTTCTAACATCAAATGCCTATTCACCTTGCCTTTGCAACGAGATCTGCATAAAGTGCGGACTGCCAGCAATGATCCGGGTTTTTCTCGACCCTTTTCCTATGTGGGTGAAGAAAGCCTATGATAACAAGTAATTTGTTTCTATTGAGCCACAGAATATTGGTTGTTAGACTCTGAGTAGGTTTCCTAATAATGAGTCTAGCATGTTTTTGATCGATGGTTTGTTCCCACCTTTTTATCATCGCTTGATAAGATATGTTGTTAATTTCACAAATTGCGGTCTGTTTGGAAATACCGCAAAAAGGTTCAGGACCATAAGGTGCCGACTTGGCACCTTTTTTTGCCAAGGTATTTGCAACCTCGTTCCCTACAATACCTCTATGTCCTGGCACCCATAATAACGTAACGTTATTCTGGAGAGCTAGGATATGCAGGAGTTCACAACATTCCAAGATAATTTTAGAAGTTATCTTGGAAGATTTAATGGCCGCCTGACTGTCACTGAGTATGAAGATTTTTCTACGAACGTAGAGTTTATCTATACATGTCTGTAGATAGTAGATAATAGCTAACATCTCTGCCTGGAATACTGTGACCCAACGACCAAGTCGACGAAAGCGAAGGGTCTTAGGTGCACCACAGTAAACACCTAGGCCAGAGTATCCGTGTTGTCAGGAGCCATCCGTATACTAAATAATGGCTCCCTTGAGAAAATGCCAACTCCCCCGTCTCTGCTCTACCATGGGGTCAATTATGACCTTAGTCAAGAGTTCAGGGAAGGTGCGAGTATCCACAATATCATAAGGCATTTGCGGAATATTACTGGTCATAATCCGGTTAATGATGGTGTGAGATTTCTCCCTGGGGAAATCTACCCATAACACTTGATTACCCTTGATAAGAACTTTTCCTAGCAATTCCCTGGATATGAATATCCAGGGGAGTTAGGGAAAGAATGATTTCCATGGCCCTGGTTGGAGTAGTGGAAACAGCTCCCGTAATTCTCAAGCAGGCCAACCTCTGTAGGGAGGCCAGCTTAGTCTTAACAGTGGACTGCTCAGTCTTACGCCACCAAACCAGAGCACAGTATGTTAAAATAGGTCTAATGGCTGTTACATACAGCCAATGTATAATTTTTGAGGTAAGACCCCAACATTTACCTAGGACATGGCGGCATCGATAGAGCGCCATTTTAACCTGATTTATTCTTTTATCAAGATGTTGGTTCCAGGTCAACTTACTATCGAGGATAACCCCTAAGTCATTGACCTCTTTCTTTACCATAATCTTTTCACCAAACAAAGTTGGTGTTCGATTAACAGGGATGATTTCTTTTCGACAAGTAAAAGGTACAAGAGTGGTTTTCAAAGGATTTACCCTTAAATTCCGCTTAATGCACTATATTTGAACCTCATCCAAAGCAGATTGCATCAGGTCCAGAAGAGTAGATGACAATGTCATCCGCATACCCTTAGGTATAAATATGACATGATTGTTTAACTTAGAGATAAGATCATCCACCACCAGGTTCCATAGCAGGGGGGAAAGGATGCCACCCTGCGGACAACCCCTGGAGGGTCGAATTTTACTTTCTCCCCCAAAAATTGGGAGACAATTATTTTGTCCGCCAAAAGGGACTGAATCCATTTCCAAAACAGTGGAACAATTGCTTTAGACCTTAAAGCATTAGTAATTGAACCATAGGTAATATGATCGAAAGCTCCCTCAATATCGAGAAAAGCTCCAAGAGCAAATTCCCTATACTCAAGGGTTCTCTCAATTTTAATCACCAACTGGTGCAAGGCAACTTCCGTAGATTTGCCAGGTTGATAGGCAAATTGATTGACATGAAAGGGACAACGCATCCGACTAGTTTCCCTAATTTGTCTATCAATGATCTTTTTGAAACATTTACGTATTAAAGATGATAAAGTAATCGGGCGAAAGCTTTTGGCCAAATTATAGCGGCCCTTACCAGGTTTTGGAATGAAGACCACTTTGACCAACCTCCACAGATTAGGACTATAACCTGGGGCCAAACTAGTCCGGAAGGTAGTGCATAGGATCGGTGAAATCACAGCCGGTACTTGCTGAATCAAGATTGGTATGATTTCATCCGGTCCATGGGATTTGTATGGTTCAAAAGAATTAATTGCCCATACAACTTTATTACGTGTAATCACTTCCTTGGCCATAGCCCAGTTATCCCTAGACATATTGCTGGAAGAAACCAGGTGATTAATATCAAAAGGTTTGCAAGGCATGGCACCTGGGAAGTGCGTTGCCATAAGAGTTTCAAGGACATCCTTGGCATCTCTGGTGTATCCACCATCCATTTTTTGGAGAATACCAACAAAAAATGGATTATCTCTCTTTAAAAATTTGTTGAGTCTAGCTCCTTCTTCAGTCTTTTGGACTGATTCACAGAACTTCCTCCACGAAGTACGTTTAACGGTTCTAACGGCCTTGTTATACTCAGCGAGGGCAAGCTTGTAGCTATGCCAGTTGTTGGTCTTTTCAGCTTTACTAAAAAGCTTCCTAACAATTCGTCTACGCCGAGATAGATCCTGATTCCACCAAACACAGCAGGATCTACTTCTCCTTCTCAACAAGGGACAAGTTTTTTGATATGACAAAGGCTTGTTGCAATCCATTCACACACAATTCCAGTTCAGCCATATCACGAATTTTAGTCGGAAGATCGGAAATCGCGGACCGAACGTCCTCAGGAAATTGTGTCCAATTCGTCCGCTTAGGATCCAAAGATCCTATACCAGTCCTCGTCAGCTAGAAGAGAAAAACGTACGTGTTGGTGGTCAGCCAAAGATGGCTTTTTATCAACATACCATTTTCTGATCCATTTACTCATATTGGAAGAACCAATAGTGACATCAATTACCTCCCTTCTTACAGAAGTGATGAAGGTTGGTTTATTATAAAGATTAAAAATATCTAAGTCATTTTCTAAGATAAAGTCAAATAAAAACTCACCTCTCAGATTAGTGTTAGAGCTCCCCCAGATTATGTGGTGAGCATTTGCGTCGGAGCCGAAAACGATTTCCACGTTATGGCTAAACGAAGTTTCCCATATTCTTCTGAAGTTGTCATCTATGGGTGAAATCTCTTCAAAGGGAAGGTAACCTGAGACAAAAATAATGTCTTGATTTCTCCCTTCTATTTGAAGGGTGATTTTTGCTACGGCCAAGTCCCTGGAAAACAGTTGATACATAGGCAGAGCATTAATATTATTTTTTATCAATAAACCAGCTCGGGGAGATGAGCATGAAAAATCATAAATCAGCTTACCTCCACAGTTGCTCAAACCTCTAATTCCACCTTTGGAAATCCAAGGTTCTTGAATTAGAGCAATGTGAATGTCCTCGGCCAGAAATGTCCCACTGAGGTTGGCTACCGCCAGTTTTTTTTGCTGCAGGTTTGCTTGAATGCACCTAAGCATCTGGCGATGAAGATGTTGAAGGTTTCCCTAAAACCTTAGCTTGGCTTTGGGATAGCCCAATGTATAGAGACCATTGTCTATCCTCCAAAATCTTTGCATGCAGTTCGGGAAGAGCCAACACCATGGTAACCGCCTGATCCTTAGAATTAAGATTGAGAATGCCCCATTGCGCTGAAGTCAGGTCCTTATTCTGGATTTCAATCCTTCTCAGGATTTCTTTCCCAGAATATTTGCTGAAAAATTCAGGGAGCTTTAAGGTTATCTTGATAGTCTTGACGAGCTTTAAGATTATCCTGGTAGTCTTGACGAGCATTTTCGCCTCGCCCACCAAAAGAGTCTCACCCTCCCATGAATTTAACTTCTTGACTGTTGTAGTCAGCCAATCAGAAGTAGCTTGCTCTGCACAGAGCAAAATAAATGTTCCAGCTTCCAAGTGACAGTACTTAAACTGAGGTCCAGTACCCGATGGCATGTCCCCCATAAAATCCATTAGTTTTTCCTGGAAGGCTTCCAACTGCCGCTCAGTGAGCTGCTTGTCTGGATAGCCATCCAGGACAACTGCCATTTTAATAGCTGTTAAAGCTTCGCCAAAAAGTCCCAGATTTGGGTTTCTTCACGGGCTTTTTGCCCTCGGATGGAGTGTTACCCTCAGACCTAGGTCTTTTGGTTGGGGTTTGCACCTCCTTTTCAGTGGGCATCAGGCCGACCCTAGGTTTTTCAACCTTGGTGCCTTTTAGTCTCTTCTTCTTGGATTTACGGCGTTTAGCTAATCCAGAGGAAGTGAGTTTACTAATTGTGCCCTCCATCCTCGCCAGAGGCCACACACCATGAAGTATGCGGCGCCTCAGTTCTAGAAGCAGCCTGATCAGGTTCAGTTGTTATGACAGAGGGCATTTCTGCCATGTCAATATCAACAGTTGGTTTCTGGTGTCCCGCAGGGTTACCAGCAGAGATTGGGGGGGGGTGGTATATTACTTTCCATGAACTTGAGTAATAAATGCAGGATTGACGGTCCGTCCCGGGAGTGCCTGCATGCCGGGATAAGGCTACTTACTCCTGAGTGTCGCCAGGTAGACAAGAGGCTCCATTGAGGAAACTTTAACCGAAGTGCCATTCACCCTTCAGCACGGGTCGCATAACACCTTGGGTTCGGGAGTTGGTCTGTGTCCCCTTATTTGATATTCAGGGATGTCCTAAGTTGTAATTTGCTCAGGATATTTGGCTATCTGCCGCCTGCCGATGCACCCAGTAGCCACTCAAGCCTTGGACATCCAAGCATATACAAGTCCTTTCAACAGGACCTGATGACTTTTCTGCCAGCAATTCGCCAGATTGATGTGCAAGATCTGGGCCATCTGCGCCAATCATGGTTCTTCCAGCAGGCTCACCTATGTGAGACAGCTGACATCTTCCATCTACACCCAGTTTCTGTGGGGAGCAATTCTGAAGGCAGTAAAATACACTGCTTTCAAGAGAACTGTTGTCAACTTCCAGTGGCGGTTAGTGCACCATGGATTCCATTCCCTCCAGCGTCTCCTAAAATGGAAAGTGGTCTGGTCTGCTGGATGTTTATTTTGTGGTGTGATAGAGACAATTCAACATGTGTTCTTCGAGTGCCCGTTTGCTCAGTCCATCTGAGGTCGTCTCAAGCAGCATTATGAGCTGGTGTACTTCACCTATCAGTCTGTGCGCTGCTTATTTGATGCCTGCACCGGCAAACCATACAAGCTGGACATAGCCATCACAATTTCCTCCCTCATCCGGGAATTGTGGTTGACATGGTTGGACAGACATCGTGGTATCGACCATTTGCCATCAATCGTTTGGAAACCATAGCACTCCACCTGAGGTCCTTTCTCCTGTTGGAGTGGTCTAGGCTAGGCCTGCAGTGTTCAGAAGGCGCTTCATGTCATCTAAGCGTCTCTGCTCTAACGTCGGAAGTGACCATGCCTTCCATCTCACCTTCCCAACCGAGTTTTAATGGTGTGCCAGAAGCAATCGTGCCTTGAAGCGAGTCTTTTAATCAGTCGTAGCACCATATGATGCATGTGCGCTGGGCGCAAAGTTAAGATCTTTTGTCGTGCCCGCTGAGGCAATTCCATCTGCTTCATTTGCAAAATCATCATCCAGCCACACCAGAGTCTTCCATTGCCATTCATTTGAGATGTAATTTGCACGTAGCAGTTTTCTCTGCTTGGGCAGCTTAGACCTAAATGCTTAGTTTTTTTTGCTCTGTCGAGATGGACAAAATTTCCAGATACTTTGATTCAGAATCATCTTGTGCCACTTCAATGATGTGATTCTTTTGGTAAGACATTTTTTTCTATCCTACATGAAATGTGCTAGGGATCTTAAAGTCGTATTTGTCGTCCAAGAGACTTTTCTCTAACTCAAGAGACTCTTCTCCCGACTTTTTCTAACTCAAGACCAGAAGTCTTTTCATCTTTTGATTTTTTTTGGACTATGTTCAAATTAAGACCCTGATGTTGTGCTGTGAGACACTCCTAGAGGCAGATTTTCTTTTATTAAGCCTTTGTAACCCATCAAAATTTCATGCATTATTTTTTTCATGATCACTTCTTTTCTTCTATTTAACTTATAAGCAGTTTGAAATTTCTATCTTTTAATTTTAAAATGGGGTTAATCTTGTCTCCGTGTTAGGCTTGGTTTTTTCTTAAAAAGCTGTGTTTATTTGAACACTAATTAAATGGCATTGTAGTCGTCAACTTTTCTTATACAATATTTTTCCTGTATTTGGAAATTGTTTTTAAGCTAATTATTTTGTTTAGGACGAATAAGTCCAATTAGGACGAATGTTATATTTGGTTTTTATGTCAAAACGCTTGGATTTATATTAATAAATCGTTGCAGCATGTTTTAAACATGACATTTATTGCTTGGAAATGAAGCTGTTTTACTTCATATAAAGTTATTTTTTCCTTTTGAGGTGATCTCAAATTGCTGAGACACAAAAATTTTTTTCTTGTGGCTGAATATAAAAAGTCACAAATATTTTGAGGATTGTGAAACTCATTTTTTAATCTCTATCATTCAGAGATTTATGAACTTTTTTTCATTATCTTCTTTAACAGAAATGGTTATCTTAACAGTTCAGTATCTCAAGTGAGATTCTTATTTACTGATTGTCCGGATTATTTTGTAAATATTGTAAACATTTAAAGCTGTCATGATTTTAGCTTAAGATAGTAAAGCTTTTTTTGAGCACACTATTTTCTTTGATCTTTGAGTTTAGAATGGTACATAGTAGATTTTGAAACCTGTTGCTCAATTTATTAGAGTGTGGATACGTTGTATTGAGAAGTGATTGCTCTTCTGTGACGCAAATTTGACGTCATAGACTGTAATAGCTTGTAAACGTTGTTTAACTCTGACGTCAAATTTGCGTCACAAACGAACAGTCACTACCCAATACAACGTACCCTTTGACTTTCTTTTCAGGAAAAATGCAGTTTCATAATGCATTTTATATAGATATGAAATTTATTACTGGACTGTGAAATAAAAGACAACCCTAATTACATGTTTTTTGTGGCAAAATGTTTTTTCCAACGTTTTCTTGATTTAAAAATGTTTTTTATGAGCTTTGAATTCTTTATTACTTAAATAATTTTGGGAAACTTATTTAAGAATAATAATTTTTTCAAAAGATATAAATTTTTTATAGAGAGCTTTTAAGCTAAGATTTATCTGAATTAATGACCTCTGTCATTAATGAATTCTATTACATAATTATTAAAAAATATTTAAAGATTTAAAAAATAACTATTGTTTTTTCTTGAGCCCTTTTTGACTCATAGCTTTCTTAATATATTATTTATTTACTCAATGCTATTTTCTTAAAAGCAGATTAATTTAATTTTACTTATAATTTGTCAAAGTTCTTTAATAATTTAATATATTATTCTTAATTCAGTTCTCTTTTATTAAAGACAACTTCATTTAATCTTTTGTGTAATAGGATAAAACTCTTAAATTATGAAAATTAAAATTAATGTCTCAAAGCTCTAGCTTTGTTATTGTGTTTTCTTTTCAACTTCTCTTAAACCTCAGGATTTAAAGTATTTATTATTGCGGCATATAAAGCAACGTATTTTTCTTAAGATTTAAAGAATTATTGTACTATCACTTATTTGATCACAGCCTAAGATAGTTTAACTTATGCCGGGTATCCAAAAAGTCTGGTAACATGGCAGATATCTCAAAGCTGCAAGGTAGGCGAGATCTGTTGAGTGTGGTGTGAGATCTGTTTGACAGGGGGTTGGGGAATTCATTGCCGCACTCAAATTTGACTCTGACCCCCAAATTTAAGGTCATCCATTTCCTAACTCGAAAACTATTAAAGATAGAGAAAAATTCCCAATTGCTATCCTGTATAAGAACACCACATTAATCTAAAAACAATTTTTAATCACAAGGGGTTTTCCTCCAAATTTTTATTTTTGGACCGGAGACCAATATCAACTTCTCCTTACGCTCTTATGAAGTCAATATATTGTGGCGACCCGCCCCCTCTGTTTGTATTGTTCTATTTATTAAGAACAGTTGGGATGAATTTATAACTTTTGTTATAAAACGGTTTATAATTGAAACCGTTGGAATTGTTAAACAATACGTTCGTGAAGTTGAGGTATTTTATTTTCAGAGTTGTATGATAGCGGCGTTAATTTACAGTTAGCTCTGTCGAGTCGAGAGAGATCATCTTTTCACCTTGAACCCCCCCCCTCCTCCTCGATAGCGAGCTCTGTGCCGTGTCTTTCAATTCTTGAGCACCTATTACATTGTTTGACCAATCAACGATGATTATTTTATCGTCTGTGAGCGGCGTCTCTTTACAATCTATAAAGGGACTTTAGCCAGTTGATTGTGAGATCGACAGAGAGAGAGTTGATGGCGAGATCTACGGAGAACCTGACGTTGTGAGTTCGTCTAACAGATGGAGGAAGAGGAGACGAACCATGAAAAAGTCGAATGTTGATATAGAGTGAAACACTTTCACTAAAAAACTACCTTTAGTTAGTAACAGTTTATTACCCTTACCAAAAGAACCAAATAAAATATGAATATTATTATGACTATTGTTACAATTTAGGCCAATGTTAGCTAAAAACTTTCACGGAGCCAGACGAGCGAAGAAATCACGCCACCCCCCGCCACTCACCGCAGCGAGCAACGAGCGTCGACGGAAACAAGGAGAAGAACGGGTAATGGTGCACATCCTTTTCTCATTCTTTTTATATCACAAAGGTCACCAAATACATTGATTTGTAGATATGTTAATTTGTGAGAAATTTGGTTTTACTTAATTTTTGATAAGAATAAGTGAATAATTTATGAGTTTAAAACGTTTGAAACTATGAATACAGTGCCTAAGATGATAATTAATTTGTAAAATAATAAAAGATTTTTAAGAGCTGTTGAGAAATAGAATAACATTAAATTAAAAACTTTAAGAAGTTAATCTTCAATATTAGAACTTGAGTGGATAAAAAGTAGATTTCAGATATCGCTATTATTTAACAATGGAGAATTTAATATAAAAGGTGTGTAACAACTTGACAAAATCTTACAATCTTATTAACTATGTATTATGTTTTTATCATAGAATAAATGTGTGTGTTTATACTTAAATCTCTTGCTCCCAGAATTTCTCCAGGCATTCATTTTCATTTTACTATAAAACCCCGGTGCACTTTCACGACCGGGTCGGACCAAATGAACCTCGGCTACCCGTTTACTTTACAAACGGAAGGACGGACCAGACTCTGTTTAAAATTGGTGTTCTTTTTAATGGCGCAGACGACTGCATTAATTAGGGTCTGGGACCCGTACAATTGGCGCAGTGGCGACAGGAATCATTTTAATATTAGTGTTTAGAAATATAGCACCAATCAGTACATTTGGCGCAATTGTGACAAGATTCGGTCTAAATATTGATATTTTGAAAACTGTTTGGAGAGACAATGGGAAATGGTGTGGTCGAGAAAAGAAATGATCCTTACAATTTTGCTTTGGGTAAAATATTTAATTGCGGTGATTTATGGTATTTAAAAAAGTCTGTTGGATCTTGCTTAAGTAATATTAAGTTTTAATATAAGTTTTGGGGATTTTTTATTTATCATATTCATGGCAAATCAGGGCAAAAAGGGAATGTAAAAAGGGAAGGTGATATGAGAGGAGCGGTGTTGCTCCCCCCTTTGGAAATTCAAGCAGGTGGTTTCGATTTCCTATTCGGCGTGAAGAAATCTAAGGGAAAAAAATTAAGAAACTTTTAGCCTTCTTAGTAATAAAAAGTTTATTTGCCAAACTGAGAAATGGAAGTTATTGATGAAGAAAGGGAGTATAGAGAATTGTATAAAGAAATGCCGTTATGTAATGGGAAGGGGGATGTTGAGGAATTTTTTCGTTGTGTAGAGGAAGTCGCCCTCGCAGGAGCATGCGGAGAAAAAACCACGCTGAATATGGCTAGATTAAGATTAAGAGGAGATGCCTGTATGTATGTTAGAGAAAGCGGCAGATTTAATGATTGTGAAAATTATGTACAATTTAAGACTACATTATTGGATAGGTTTGGTAGCAGGACATTAGAAGAAAGAGAAGAGGAATTTAGAGGCTGTAAGCAAAGGAAAGGAGAGGAAATTCAGTCGTACGCGACTAGATTAGTGGCATTAGGGAGAAGATTAATACCTCCTGTGGAGAAGTTAGAAGGGGAAGATGAGAATTTGGTGGAGGCTAGGAGGGAAATGGGGCAATTAATTCTAATGCAGAGAATAAAACAGCGTTTTGAAGAAGGTATACTGCCACATATTAGGAATGATATGATGTATGTAAAGGTGGAGACGTGGGAACAGGCAGTGGGACTAGCGGAAAGGATAGAACATATCCATAATAAACAAGAGTCTGCTATGATAGGAATGATAGAGGAAAAAGTGGATTTGGAGGAAGAAATAGTAAACAGAGTGACAAATAGATATAAAAATAAAATAGAAGAAGCAGTGGTAAAGGCAGTGAAGGATCATTTGGTACAGCAACCTGGAGTCCATCAATACAGAGAGAGTAAGTCAAAAGAAAAGAAGAATAGAAAAACTAAAATAATAAAAGGGAAATGTGAGTCCACAAATGGTAACAGCAAACGAGGTAGGACCCTCCTCGGCTCAGTGAGGTCGAGACGGGGAGGTGCAACAGAGAACATAGGAGAAAAAACGTTTATCGGAGAACGTTAGTTGTATTATGGTAGAGGCATTAATAGGAACTTTTAAAACAAAAATGCTCGTTGATACGGGAAGTAAAGTTACATTATTGTCGGAAACAATGATCAACAAATTAAAGGAGAAGGGACATGTAATTAAAGCTATTGAAAAACCTAGACTCGAACTCATGGGAATTATGGGATGTGGATTTTCTGCTAAAGGTACGTATGAGGTAGCTATGAAATTAGGCGATCGAGATTACATGATTGAATGTTATGCTTGGGAGAAGCAATGGCCACTTAAATGTGAAGGAATTTTGGGTCAAGGTACGTTTGTTTCTAGAAAACTTGCTATTGATTTTGAGGAGCAAGCCATTAGAGATGGTGATAATAAAATATATTTTGTAGATGACGAAGAGGATTTAGGCAATAATTTTTTAACATGTAGGAAGAAAGTTGAGGGAGATTATATGGAAATGGTGCCAGTGCACTTGAAAAAGAGAGTAATTATTCCTCCATTGTCTGAGATTGTGAGCGAAGGAATAGTGAAAGGAAAAGGATTAAATGGGAGACAGGGTGTGATTGAGGCCTATGATTTAAGAATACCAGGATTAAAGACTGCCAATGTATTGGTAGAGGTGACAGATAAATATACTGTACCTATTCGAATAATAAATTGCTCCCAAGAAGAATTAACTCTAGATAAAGGGAACAGAGTAGGAAGTTTACAGGAAGCAGAACAACCCCCTTATGTTATGAATCATACAATTGAGATAAGGGATGAGAAAACGAAAGAGCCATTAAATAAAGAAGAATGTTTAAATCTGTTTAAGTTAGATCATATGGAAAAGAAAGAAAGAGAGCAACTTGAGGAGTTATTATGGAAATTCAGTATCTATTTTGCACAGAGTGAATTTGATTTGGGATATGCACATGCTTTCCATCACAGTATAGATACTGGATATGCGAGACCTATTGCACAAGCACTGTACCATATTCCGTACGCACAGCGAGAGATAATGGATCAGATTATTGACAATTTATTAAAAAATGATGTAATTAAAGAATCAACGTCTCCATGGGCAGCACCCGCCCTCCTGGTTAAGAAAAGGATGGAACCTTTAGGTTTGTTGTTGATTATAGGAAATTAAACAAGGTGACACGCCTTGACATTTTCCCTTTACCGTTGATATCGGAGACGCTTTCAATGCTAGGTAAAGCTAAAATATTTAGCGTGCTGGATGCAAATCAGGGATATTTTCAGTTAGGAATAAAGGATGGACATAAGACTGGATTTGTAGTCCCCGGAGGTAAATACGAATTTAAACGATTACCTATGGGATTGGCTAATTCGCCGAGTCTTTGGGAAAGGACTGCAGAACATATTATTAGACAGTTAAAAGGAAAATTTGCACTTGTCTATTTAGACGATTTTTTGCTTTATTCAGCTGATTATTTGCAGCATTTAAAGGACCTTGAGTTCTTGTTTGAACGTATAAAGGAGGCAAAAATTAAAATGAAGCCAAAGAAGTGTCAGTTTGTGAAGTCAGAAGTCAAGTTTTTGGGCCATATCGTCTCTGAGAGAGGTATTGCGCCAGACCCTGATAAAATGGATGCAGGAAAAGAATTTCCTAAGCCAACTTCAGTTAAAGAAGTACAATCCTTCTTAGGATTAGCGGGATATTATCGACGTCATATAGATTCGTTTAGTCATATAGCTAAACCTCTTTCGAATCTGACGAAAAAAGAAGTTCCATTTGAATGGACAGAAGAAACAGAAGCTGCATTTCAAGCTTTAAAAAATGCTCTTATTACCGCACCAGTTTTGAGGAGCCCAGACTTCTCTAAAGAATTTATTGTATCAACAGATGCAAGTGATTTGGCGCTTGGAGCAATTCCATCACAAAAGATAGACGGAGAAGAATTTCCTATCGCGTATGCGAGTCGTCTCTTAAAAAAGCGCGAAATAAACTATAGCACAACTGAAAAAGAGTGCTTGGCAGTTATTTATACCGTAAAACAATTCAGAGTATATTTATACGCCGATAGATTAAGATTGTCACAGATCATCGACCATTAAAGCGGTTGTTTAATATAAAAACGCCTGGGTCGAGATTATCTAGATGGGGGATGACGCTCCAAGAATTTGATTTCGAAATAATACATAAGCCAGGACGCATACATGGCAATGCTGATTGTCTCAGTCGTGTAGCCATTGGTGCAGTCACGGAGTATGAACCCGTCATTTCTCGTGAATTAATTGCAGAAGAGCAAAAACGAGATTCAATATTAAGCCCTATTATTGAACGATTAAAGTCCTATGGTTCAGTGGACTCTGAAGGTTATTTTCTAGATGATGATATGTTATACAATTTAAAAGAAAGCGCATCTAGGAGAGAGAAATGGGAAAGAGTAGTAGTACCGGAAAAATACAAGAAATATGTTATGTGATTATATCATGATATTCCAATGAGTGGACATATTAAAGCAAAAAGAATGAGAAAGAAAGTAAATAAACAATTTTATTGGAAGGGGATGAATAAAGATATTCAGGAATATTGTCGTAACTGTGAGAGTTGTCAGAAGAAAAGGAAGGAGCAGCCTTTTCAAAAATTTCCTAGTGCGGAACGACCTTTTTATCGATTAGGTGCTGACCTCGTGGGTCCGTTTCCAATAACTGATAAAGGAAATAAATATATTCTTGTATTAGTCGACCATTTCAGTCGATATTCGGAGACTATTGCACTCCCTGATCAGAAAGCTGAAACGGTGGCGAGAGCGTTAGTAGAGACGGTGTTTGCTCGTTATTCGATCCCGACACAATTACTCACGGATCGTGGAGCGAATTTCACTTCAGCATTAATGAAGGAATTATGCAAATTATTGGGGATAAAGAATTTATTCACTACAGCGTATCATCCAGCGTCGAACGGAGCTGTAGAACGCTACAACAAAACAATGGTAGCAATGTTGAAGCCTTATGTTAATAAGCAGCAATGTAACTGGGACATTTCTTTGCTGTACATTAGCTTCGCTTATAACTCGACTCCCCACAGTGCAGTGAAAGAAACACCTTTCTTTTTATTTTACGGAAGAGAGCCTACTCTACCGTTAGAAATATTAACGACCCCTAGGCGTGTGATCTATGATTTAGATGACAATGATGCTCATGAAGCTGAACTTAGACTGCAAGATGCCTACGAGATTGCCAGTAAAACTCTCGAGGAGCAGCAGCAAAAACGAAAAAGTTATCATGACCCTAAGCAACGACCTTACACCTTTAAAGTCGGTGATTATGTGTATTTACATTCACCTTTAGTCAAAAGAGGCTTAACGAAAAAGTTAGGTGACAATTTAAAGGACCGTATGAAATAATGAGACAGTTGTCTCCAGTGAATTTCATAATACAAGAGGTCAATAGACATGATAAACAGTTAGTTCATGCTAATAGACTTAAACCAGCATATGGAATGCAAAAGCAAACAGAGAATCAATCTTCTCCAAGTCCTGAGTCTGAATATAGACCAGAAGCAGAAACAGAAAATCTTCACCTTCCTAATGACAATTATACATATTGGCAGAGAAACCTGCAGATACCTAGAGGTAATATTGTACCTCCACACCCCGTGGAACCAATGAGATGAGAGGAACCTATTCGTCCTCCACATGGGTATAATTTAAGGAGTTTAGGCCCTGTAGCTGAAGAAGAAAGGGTTAGAAGTTCCCCCCGAGATTCCTTAGTCGTTAGGCGAGCACAAAACGCAAGGAATGTAAACATGATCGACGTAATAGAGAATCATGAACCAGAGGAAGCATTTAAAACCTCCGATAGGGAAATAACCCAAGAAAGTCGGCGAGGGGAGGAAATAAATACAAAGATGGGAAAACTAGAACAAATATTAAAGCTAGTAGTTGGAGAAATGAAAGACATGAAACAAGTGGGAGTACAGGAGAAAGAAATAAAATACAGGATGGAAGAACAAATTAGAGAAATGAATGAAACTTTAGCAGAGTTAATACAGAGGAATCAAGAGCAGAGCGAGGAGCGGAAACGTCTTTTTCCCCCTCCCCCACCGGTGATGCCTGCTCATTTGGTGTATAAGCCATCTGTGTCTGTTTCACAGAATGTGCGACAGAGGATACCCCCTCCTTATGATTATCATAGTAAATCTGAAAGTCCAGTAGTCAAGGAGACCTTAATCCGGTCTACCCCTCAGGACTTATCCATTGTGCATCCAGAGTATGTAAAGGTAAACAAACGACCGGCGATCGTTCCGAACATGAACTCATGTTATGGTTATGAGGATGACGCAACACTTGTGTAGAAAAAATCTTGAATTTAAAGAGACAAGGAAGCTTGAGCTTTAACTCTTGGAGTAGAAGTTATTGTTTATTGTATGAATTAGGGTAGTGGGATCGTGGGTGTTTTGCTAACTATCCCCCATCCTCCCTCCTTGTTCTGGAGTTGACCGGAATTTCTGGGGAGATTTGCAATCCCGTCCCCCAGCTTGAGAGGTTGGTTCAGGCAAGAGTGGGTTTATCTTTTCTCTTAATCATAAATAGTTAATAAATACAACTGAAAAATTAAATAATAATTAACAAATAACAAAATAATAAATATATAAGTATAATCAAAATAAAACTAAAAAATCAAATAAAGAGCTGACGTTTCGGATAGAGCCTATCCTTTATCAAAGCAAAAAAGGATAATTCTCTAAAAGCAAATAGAATATTAGAGAATTATCTCTTAATCATCTAAGTATTGGCGTATGTTAATTGGCGTTATAATTAGTAATTTAAAATTTTTTTGGGGGGATATGCAACTTTGTCAATCTCACTAACTTTTGTCGAGATTCATTATTTTGCGTTCGGCAATTTATTTATTTTTGCCAGCTTTAGTTTATTATTGTTTACGGTGACTTTCAGTGTCAGGAGACCTGAGGACCCCGCTTCCTTTTTCTAAAGGACAAAATGGCGTCGGAGGAGAAATCAGGTGAATATGATTCTCTTTTCCACGCAAGAATTCTTTCTTGACCATGTCAGTTGGAAAAGAAAAAAAAATCTCTTGAAGTAAAAGAATCGCGGAGTGAAAGAGTTGCACTCGTAAATAAATCTACAGACAGATGGGACAGGAAATGGCGACTCCTTTTCTAATATTAATTATAAAGGTTAATATTATGTTTAAAGGATTATTTGTCTCTTTAGCGAACACTTAATCGTGTAGCAATTTAATCAACAGGTTTCAATTTGAAGCGGAGTGAAAGCGATGATCGAAAGAGCTTTGAATTACGTTCGACAACCGCCCGTAAGCAAACACGCTACGAGATGCACCATGTTGAAAGCGGAGTAGGAAATAAAAGATAGAAAGAAAAGACAGGGATCACCCTTTCCCTTGATTCTAACAGATACTCTTACTATGAAAAGATTCTAATAGCCACTTATTATTAGAATTAATTACAAATTTAACTTAATCTAAGGAGTATAAGTATTAATTATAAATGAAATCAATCTATTAAGATGGAATAGCGTTTATATTCTAGTACTATTGAGGACAAATAACAAGAAATATATTAATTATCCTATGGCGTATTAATATTATATGGTAATGATAATTAAATAGGTTATGTGTCTTAGGAATAAACACTAAGAATTATTGTCCTGTAATAAGGATCAGTCACGTGATCTTATTGTTAAGAAACTGCGATCTCAATTTTTAATTGATAAACATCATTAATGGTTGAGCCATGTTGGAATTTAGAAGGATTTTATAATGAAACTACTTATTAACTGATTTTAGTTAATACACAAGAGTGGAATACCTTATTCAATATTTTATTAATCTTAATGCGACTAGCTTTGTAACTTTAAAGAAGTCTAAATG
>JAHWFO010100646.1:0-23946 GCA_023313115.1 Rhysida immarginata
GCAAAAATGAGAAAATGGATTTTCTTGAATTACAGCGCCATCTACCAAAAATAAAAAAAAATGTTTCAGACAAAATGTACGTAGTTTTTTATGTAGGACCTGAATCTGCAATAAAAAATAGGGGTTCCCATTTGAAATTTTAAAGTTGCCCCCCGCCCCACCCCCAGGGGCCGGGGGGGGGTGGGCTAATTTTAGCACCAGCAGATGCCCCCTCGAAAATAATCAACTTTGGATTCTACGCATTTTTTCGTGTGAAGCTTATTTTTCGAGTTATTCTGCTTTGTCAACTTAAAATTTACACCCTGTATAGAAACGTCCAAATGTTCAAGGTGAGTACGTTGGGAAAAATCCTAATCTATGTTGAAGCTTATTAATCTCTCTAGGCTACTTTTAATTATAAAACGGATGCTGCGGAACGATCCCTCGTATGCGGCAGTTTCTGAATAAAATAATACTTATGTCATATATTACTACTTAAGCTACAAAGACAAGTCATTATATCTGCGCAGTTCTACAAATGTTTTTAGACCCAAAATTCAGCATTTCGTGACGTCAAGAGATTATATTAGCCTGAATACAGCTAGAAATAATTGAGAGAGATTTTGTTTATTCATATGAGGGATGCCCTGATACAAATCTAAACTCCTCAGTGCTGACTCCTCAATAGAGAGGGCAGCATCAGCCAGATGTATTTTAATAGATTTCAGAAAATAAATGAAAACGTAACAGAAGGCTGCTTGGGTCATTCCATATCAGATCATCCAGGAAAAAAAAAGAAATGTCACCCGCCACTTCAGATTTTGACAATTTTTTACACGTTGCTATTACCAAGTTATGAAACCGTGCCAAATTAATTTGGCCTAAGTAAAATACTTTCGGAGATATAGGGTGTCAAAGTTTAAGCAAATTTGGCGTTTTAGGTATTTCCCCAGCTCCGCGATGTCCGTGGCGCTTATAATAAAAAAATCATAACTCAGTCAAAAATGAAGATATCAATACCATTTTTTACTGTGTTGTGTAAGACATGCCAATTCTAGAAAAAAAGTAGCATGTGTTCCTATTTTTACATGTAAAATTATTAAAAAATAGAAACAACAATGTTTTTCAATTTCTTTTAATCGGTGAACATATTCTTTTCAAAATTCGATTACAAAGTGAGGCAGAGTAAATACCAAGGTGTGTTTTTTTTTAAATAAACCTTAAGTTATGGCCTAAAATAGTAATAAATTAAAATAATGGGTTTTACCTGCCTTTTGATTTTTCTTACATTTATAGGTTCCCCTTATTAAATTGTCAGAACTTAGCACAAATTCATACATAGCTTGTGCTTATGATGATCACTGATTAAATAGTGAATAGAAACTGGAGCTGATATTCCAAACATCAGGAAAAATGGAAAGAAAAATTGGGAGAGCCGTCGAGCATATGACATTTTGAGATTCTGGTTCGAACCCAGATCGCAGAATTTTTCTTTCCATTTTTTCAAGTAATATCATTTCTTTATGTTTGGAATATCAGCTCCAGTTTCTATTCATAATTTAACCAGTGATCATCATATGTGAGCATGTGACGATGTTGAAAGCGTAACCCAGACACTACTCGTTAGAATTCGTTTAAATAGGGTATACACAGATTTATGTACCCTATTATTCCTCCAAATTTCATTATCCTAAATGTTATAAAACCTGAATTATTAACTTGTTGATCTTGGTGGCGGCATTTTTATTTCTGTTCATATCTCAGTTATCGTTCAAATGCGGACCCAACATTCATATGAATTTTTTTGCTCAGAATCATCTGTATTACCTCTCCTAAAAGTTTGTACGTTGAGTTTTGAATCACCCAGTAGAAATAAATGGTAATAGAGTTCCACCGAAAAATGAAGATAAAGTTTCTAACTCCCGATAGGGCGAGAACTACATTGAAAAATGGCGCTGCATGTATAATCGGCCCAATTGCGCATGCAGCGCCGCCCACTCGGGAGCTTTAAACTGTAGTTTCATTTTCAGTTTCAATGTAGCTGGAATGTGTCAGAACCATTGTCTTTAAATAGTAGATGGTCATCCAACTCCACTGAAAAATGAAGCTAAAGTTTCTACGAGAAGGACAGGCCCTGTCGCGGAAAAGTCACCTGATCATCTTAGTTCGAGTAAGAATCACGGTCTATAGATATTCATGGTCTTCGAGCTCCATTGTTTAAATGAAGCTAAAGTTTCTAGCTCCCAATAAGGCGGGAACTCTATTGAAAAGTGACGCTTCATGTACAATTGGCACAAATACGCCTGCAGCGCCGCCCTATCGACAGACAGAAACTTTACTTTCATTCTCAGTTTCAATGAAAAACCTCTATCGCAGGTCACGGTCGGCCCTACTGCGATCTCTGCGGCACCTGGCGCGGTCTGTTTTCCTTAGCTTCTCGAAACAATGAAAATGGCCGAAGCTCGATGACCATCAATAGCTACAGACCGTGGTAACAATGTAACCTTCATTCTTTCCATCTTGGATTTTAACAATCAGCAATTTTTCGTTTGTCGGAAACAGTGAAGATTGGATTGTTGCTTGGATTAAGATGGTCACATGAATTTTCCGCGCCAGGGTCTGTCTTTCTCGTGGGCTACGACGGAGTCACGTGTAATCGTATTTCTACCAATAATAAATCCTAAATTATAACCCCGCATGATGATGTAACAATGTATGAAATTTTCGCGCTCAGGCTTTGAGTAGAGGTGGTGTTGCTCCTGCCCAGAGCTGTCATGGCTTCAATCAACACCACCTAAACAAAAGGCCTGCGCACAGAAATTTCATACATTGTTACGTCATCATAAGTCGACCAAATTAAGAGCTTATTATTGGTTAAAACACGAGTAACAAAGGACGACTTAGATGATGTAACAATGTATGAAATTTCTGTGCGCTGGCCTTGTCTTTAGGTGGTGTTGCTTCAATTGGCTTCACTTTTGTGGCGATTTTAACAATAGGATTCGGAATCTACCTTTAATATAAGTCATTGCATAAAACTACCGAATTTAGGTATTATGCACAATTTTTAAAAATATTAATAAACCAACGTGAATATTAACATTGGGCATCAACTATATAAATAAAATAAATGTACAAGTTAGGGAATTCATATCAAGCTAGGTGCCGCATAGACACCTCCTAGACAATAGCATAGATCGCATTAAGCGGCACCTAGGTTAATCTGAATCCCCTAACTTCTCTAAACAATGGAAAACGGTGGAAGCTCGATGGCCATTTATTTCTATAGACCATAGTCTTAACTCAAAAGGATGCGTTTTTGGAGTAACATTTATGGGAACTTTATCATCCTTATGACAAGCGCAGTTCATTCGCTGATTTTGACCAACTGTTTCAGGAGCACTCTGTATAAATTTCTACACAGCACAAAAAAATTCATTGACACGTAAAGTTAATAGCGATAAGTTATTAGTAATATTTTATTCACAAAATGTACATTTTGTTTTACAAAACGACCATTTACAAGTCATAATCAACAACAACAATAACGCCGATAAAATTCATCCATTCATAAGAACACCAAATTTTAAATTATTTGTATAACAACAACAAGAACAACAACAACAGAACAACAACATTAACAATAGGCGTCCTTATTTTTAAAACTAATGTGGTTTCAGATACAATAATAAAGAGGTAATAAATATTAACAAAAGTCACTTTTTACACAAAATATTAAAAGAAAATAAAGATTTCCATTTCCTGTTTAAGTATATATGAAATTGTCTTTTCTTAAAATGTTCTCCAGACAAACGTTTCCGAGTCGTCTTCTTTTTGGAATGAATGGCTGTCTTTATTAATCCAAATTTGTTCATTTCTTCGATAACTATTAGCACCCTTTTTCGTCGAGAGCCGTTAGGATCAGACTTCCTTTCTTGTGTAATTGAACTAAGATCATTTGCTAATCTAGAAACTTCTACGAGAATTTAAACTAGTATTCACGAATAAATAATAGCCTCGTTATATGTACACAAAGTTTTAAAGATAAATAGATATGGCATACTAGTTTAAAATTAAAAAGAGATCTACACAGTTATCTAAGTGTTTTCTGGAAGAACAATGTGATTCTTGAAACGTCTACGATTATCCCATCTTTAAATTGACGGAATAACTAGGAAGCTCCAAAAGAGTTCGCTACGATTTCTACTAGGGATACAGCCTACAGATGAGAATCATGCAAGGACTTCTAATGACAATCTACTTATAACGACAAGTCACATCGATCCAAAAATTGGTCCCCAACCCAGAAATGTTAATTCACGTTTAAGTGATTATTAGTACAGTAGTCTTAATACAACATCGAAAGACAAGCGTACTCAAATCGATTAGGTATCCCCGTCCCCCCCATATATTAATATATTTATTGAGCTACAAGGTAGTTAATGGAGTTTCTGATAATTATTGAATCAACTTCATGAATTGTTGGAACACCATCTTAAGAAACTTTACTTCATCAGTCATTAATGATTAGTTATTATCTGCAAACTTAATTTTTACTATTGTGTCAATTTTAAGATCTGGTTAAAATTTGTACCCGACTTGCTGTTAATTGTCTGTTGCTTTTATGTAATTTTATTTTAAAGGGGAAGTCCAGTGAAATATGAACGGTGTCAAAAGTTTAGCAATCTTAAACTCGTTGATGCGCGCATGGAGAAAAGTAGGCGCGTGATGCGATCTGATTACGCGCTGTGCTGGTCAAAAGCTGTATAAAAATAAACAATGGAGAAAAAATGTCTGATGCAGCCCTACATATTTGAACCCGAATCCGGTAACCCTCCCACTGAAGAAGAAACCGTCAGCAACGACGAAAAAAATAGACGATATTTCATCGTATATTATCAGCAAGATCGGTAATGGTGTTAATGCGCTGCATGCATTCCTATGCTGCTTCTCTCCTATGGACAACTTATCTCCGCGACTTACGTGTTGCTTTGAATTTTGCTAATTACTATCAAATAATTTGAATTAGCAAAATAATTTAATGCACTTACTTATGGCTGGACTTCCCCTTTAATGTTAATTCTTTTGTGGATTTTATATTAAACATTGAATAATTTAATGTTTCATAATACAGCTTGGAACAATGCGATCACAGTCATTAAAACACGAAATTTTAAGCTCTAAATATTAATAAAAATAATCTCGTTAAACTCTACTTTGCGTTTAGCTAGAAATATTAAAACTGATCGAATAAATTAATGTGGACAAACTGACTGGATTCTATAAGGACTTAAAATAATTTAAAGCAAATTCAGAAACAACTTTACTATACCAGATAAATGATCATCCTAATATTATAAATTGTTGACTGAAAAAATACAATCAGACAATGCTTAACAATCATACAGCTTCAATGAAAGGATTAATTTACATTTTACCTCACCACAGAAAGTGACTGGCGAACAAGACGCCGAATCTTTTTTAAAACATATAATACGAATGGGCTTAGTACAGAGTCTCCATCGAAGACTTCTAGTAAAATATTAATGTTTAATACTGTAATGTAGGGCGAAAAGGTTATTGCTAATATCCGATCTCGGATTTAGTAAGCCAGCACTCAAATTGGCCTACGGCCCGCGACAAAAAAGGGTGCAGACTTATTGGACTATTCAAAATACTTCATATTGGATTTCTAGTTAGTTTGTCGAAACTTAATAAAAATATCGACTACTGAGTTAGCATTCAATTGGAAAGTAAGGAAAATTATATTGCTTATTAAAAGGAAATAGTATATGAACTAAAACCTTAAGCTTCAGGACGTATTTAACTATTGGCGGCATTGTCATTTGTAACCGTTCATTTGAAAAGAAAATGAAATTGCTTTTATTATTATTATTACTATTAACTGTTCTGGTGAAAGATAGAAATCACATAAAGTTGCATTTCGTTCACAGGGAATTTCCTATTATCTGTTTTCTCTGCGGTAGAGCGTTTCATAGCCACGGAAATGGATGAGACGTGGATAGGGAGGAAAAAAAAAATAAATAAAAGCATTGAGGGGGGGAAAGCAATAAAGGAGAAATAGAGAAAAACAGTGTCCCCAGAGGGGATTACTTTTTTTAAGGATAAAATTGTTAAGGGAATTCATGAGAAGGAAGGCCTTTCTCTTAAGATCTTTTGCTGAGAGAGCATAAAACTGAATCAGAATTCCGAATGGTTTGCTATGAAAATTATTAATAAGGAATATTCCGACCGGGATCAAGAAAATAATTTATTATATGTTAAAGTTTAAAACATGTTCATTCAACGAATATTATATTTTCTGATATCCATTTCTATCATTTAAATGAAATCACATTAAATCAATATTTTGAACTGTTTTATAAATAATTTTCTGAGATTATTGTAAATTAATCAGTAATGAATATCTTGCTGCTTTAAAAGTAATATCTTGATGTCATATATTATTAATAAACATGTGTGTTAGATGAGCAAGTACATTAACATGTCCAGAAAAATTAACGTTCATTTCATTTGACTGACATTGCAAATTGACAAAATATAAAAACAAAGAGAAAAATCCAATTTGGATAAAGTAGCAATAAAATAACAAAAAGATATTTTTCAATTGCGTAAATGTTATTCTAATATGACATAAAGAATCCAATAAATGCAATAGAAAAGCCTTCCTACTCAGCTAACGGAAAATGAAATGGGATTTGTGAAAATTAGACTTCAAAAATTAAAAAAAAAAAAAAAAAAGTTAGTAAGAGCATAGAGAACTGGAGAAAAATATTGTTTCAGCTAGTGTCAAGATTTGTTTCATTGCAATTCTTTTATTGGGATCGCGGTAGCGTCGTCATCTTCGGAATCCTTTGCAAACACGGTATTCGCGACTTGGGTAAGATCGTTATCAGAGTCCCTAACAAAAATCGCGCCCGAAGTTTGCATCAGATCATCGTCAGTCGAGTAGGATCGCTGCCGACTAGGCGACGTCTGAATAGCTATCTCTCGGTACCTGTACATGTCTTCCGTGGCTGTGGTTGGTGGGCCCTCTTCTTCGTAGGACAGTATTTCTTCTCTTTGGCATGGCAGCGTGCCGCTCTGCACTATTGTGTGCACCAGGTCCATGCGTGAATCGAGACTGTACTGCTTCCCCGTCATCATCATCCCCTTGATGCGGCGTCTCATCATAGCTGGACTGTCCTTCGAATCCAAACACAGGCCGCCGAACTTGCGTGCAAATTCAATGATGACGTCATGGTTATCAAATATTGCGACATAACTTCCATTGACGATCTTTGGAGACATGGGGCTGTTGGCTAGTAAAAGACTCGTGCCGAAATCTGGATTCATCTTCTTGATGGCCCCCACGTTCTTACGGACTTTCTGCTGAGGACGAAAGTTCTCCAAGATGTCTGATGCTGTCTCTCGGATGATGTGCCAGTCTCGCTCGATGTCGTTGTCAGTGGTGCGCGATGATGTCACTGTGAAGCGAATAACGTACTTCCCTTTGAGCGCTGCGGGAACGCAGTGAAGCTTCCCTTTGGAATTCAACTTCTTGAGTAACTTTTCTGTCAGTTCATTTTCTCCCTAAAAGACAAAAAAAAAGATAGTACTTTGAGCCGATTACATTACTGCAGACAGAGAAATGTTTACGATAATTAAAACTTAAGTGATCTATACAAAGGAAATAGAATGCAAGTATTATGAAAAATTCTCAATATAAAAATACTACAGAAAATTCATTTTTATTTTACCGAACTGAATGACATTTTGTATGATTCTCTGACGCAGCTAGTGCATTTGTATAAAACCACTGCGTTAAAGAGCGTTAAGTTAAAATCAATATCTTGAATTTTTAACGCAATGTGGAGGTAAAACATTCATAAATTAAGTAGTTATTAATCGATAATTTAACAAGAAATTAATCCCCCCAAGGCAAGAATAGGCAAGTAGCGGAAGTTCTGAGTTTAAGGAAATTGATCTCATTAAAAAGAGTTAAGAAGTGGGGGCCGAAATTTGGAGGTAAATTGGAGATTAAAATTGAGAGCTAAGTGGGGTAAAATATCGCCTTACTTATTATCCTCTTTATTTTTTATCCATTTCATCCCCACTTTTTAACTTTAATTTTTTATTAAAAAAAGATATATTCAGAAAATAGAAAAAAAAACACCTCTGCCTTCTTTCTTTTCTCCTCTTTTCTGATCGAATGACATAACACATGCCGTACGTTGCCAAAGCGTTGACACTTTAACTACCACATGACCATTACCCCCACAACTCCAATCCCACTTCGGCTAGAACTTCATATTAAAGTAGATCTTGCCAACAGGAATGTGCATGCCAAATTTCATTCCTTTACATACTGTGTAGAAAATTGAGATATCCC
The DNA here is from genome assembly GCA_023313115.1 of Rhysida immarginata. Classification (NCBI taxonomy): domain Eukaryota; kingdom Metazoa; phylum Arthropoda; class Chilopoda; order Scolopendromorpha; family Scolopendridae; genus Rhysida; species Rhysida immarginata. The sequence continues at coordinate 8,372 of JAHWFO010100646.1, forward strand.
AAATCTGTTGCAGTCGTCAAATATTAAGTCGTGGGAGAGGTTTCTGCTGGTGATTATGCCAACTAGGTCATATACAAAATTTATCTCAGAAACCATAACGGACAGGGACCAATTTCCAATTACGAACTTGATCTGCATTCAATTATAAAGACAACTTAAAACCCGTATCATGAAGGGTTTAATACATCAGTCAAAAATGAAACTCAAACATTTCTATATGCTAAGAATTTACATTAATATAACAAAATTGTAACTACAAAGGCTACTGAGCGCGATGTTGAACGGAATTCCTAAGAAGTCTTTAGAGTGGATAGGAATACGGCATGATTTGCATGTAGCAATGTTTTAATTTCATTTCTGAATAATCTACGAGGGTAAGTCAATATATAAGTCGCAAAGTGAACTATCTTCATATTGCTACAATGTGAAAATGTGCCATGAATATCGGTCGTTACAATGATCCTTTACGCAAATATCGGTATAGGTGGCACCACCGTTAAACCGATGTGATGTATACGACGTTTGGAGTCACATTCTCGTGCGACGGTGAGTCATTCGAGTGTCAAGTGGGCAAGATGGCAGGTGTTGTTTGTTTGTCAGATGGCTGATTGTTCCCGTGATGAACAACGGGCCGTAATTCGATTTCTGTAGGCGCAGGGCAAATCTTCTGAACATTTCCAAGTCAGTTCTCTCAAGTTCTCTCGAGGTGCTCCTTGGCTGCTGAATGATGAAAGCAAAGCTTTCGAAAAGCGCTTACAGACTCAGGTTGTATTTTTTCATTTTATTTTCTGTCTTTTTCTTTTTTAGACAATTTAAATGCTACCTATTTACGGTAACAAATGTTTATCCAGGAAAATCGGTTTACTGCAACCACATTTAATTCTCTTGGTCTTACCTTATCTCCAGATTGTCTTGGGACACTCATGTAGATACACTTTTATTAAAACTGAACAAAAAACAAAGTATTATCTCCAGGCTTCACTTTCTTCCCTCCAATATTTACTCTTGCTTTACTTTTCATGGATAAACTGATCTCTATGCTTCGGTGCCATATTCTGGGGTTCTACCTCAACAGCTAATCTTACTCGTATACTAAAATTACAAAAATGGTTTCTTCGCACTCTCTTGCATCTTCCTCGATCTGCTTCTGTGTCACATTATTTCTCTTCATTGCGGATACTCACCATACAGCAAATTCATTTTCAGCCTCTTTGCTCATTTATTTATAAATCACTTAACTCTTTGATATTGCTCTCTACTCCTACAATAATTCGACACAATTGCGACAGTCGTAACTACAATACCCGTTTTTCTAAAGAGATACGGGTTCCAGTTTCACAGCTGAATTATCGCAATCGAAGTGTTTCCCACATCGTGATTAAATGTTGGGCTTTTTTACTCCCCAGCGATTCGCTCTCTTGTCCCCTTTTCCATGTTCCGAAGAGCTTTACGTACCTTTTTTTATCATTTATCACTGAATACGAATATTGCTTATTAATATTTACTTAACTTGTTGGTATATAGCCTATGTTTATATTAAGCTCTGTTATTAGGTTTTGTAAGTTTCCTATTTTTACGTAATTGCCTATTTTGTAACGGGCCCTTTGGAGTCCTCTCTTTATAGGTCTCTTGGGCTCATTATCATTGTCACTTATTGTTATAATTTATCCATTTGTTTTGCTGTTTTTTACCCGATTTCAGGTCGTCTCTGTTGTTTGTTGGCTTTTTGGTTTAATTGGGTTTGTTCGATTTTTATTATAATGATTTTGATATCTAATGTACTGTAATTACTAACCACATTCCGCTTTTTTCTCTTTCTTATATCGTGCCCACTTGGCTTAACCTGTCGATTTTTTACCATAAATAAATAAATAAATATCATTATTAAATAAATAAAACTAGGTGGAACATTTCAATGATGATCGAAACAGCATCAGTGATACCGTTCATCCCGGTCGTCCTATAGAATTCCGCAGTGATGCTACCATGAGGAAAGTGGAAGGCATGATCCGTGCCAACCGACGTGCGACTATTGACGAGATGGTTTGGTTTTGTTTGGTTTGTTTGGTATTAACGTCCTTTTCAACTGCCATGGTTATTTCAGGACGGCGTTATAGCGGTCGCAAATTTTGCCTCACAAGGGGTCTTTAACGTGCAGCCGGCAAACGACTACACGGGACCAACGGCTTTACCTCCCTTCCGAAGGAAGTGCGTGATCTCAGGATTTTCTCACTGAAAAAATCCTCGTCCTCCTCGGTCAGGGTCGAACCCGCGTCCTCGGGCATCAGAGGCGATCACGCAACCCCTGAGCCACCGAGGCCGATTTGACGAGATGGCTTTATAGTTGAATTGCTCACATGGAACAGCTTACAGCATTGTGCATGAAACCTGCAGTTTCCCAGACTAAGTTCACGATGGCTTCTTCGTAAACTCACTAACTAACATAAAGACACTAGAATGGGCCTGTCATTACAGATTCTCACGAGGTACGCCAGAGAAGGTTGTGATTTCCTTAACCGCATCTTCATGGGTGATGAAATCATTTTTCACCAGTTTGAACCGGAAACAAAACTCGCCAGTATGGAATGGAAACATCCCTCATCCCTAAAACGAATAATTTTAAAATCACCCAGTTTGCACGGAGCAATAAAGGCATTCTAGTCGTGGACTTTCTGCAACAGGGTCACACTGTCACTGCATCCACGTATTGCAGAAACCTGAAGAAGTTACGGTCAGCCATTCGCAGGACCATTTTAGGTGCTTTGCGAGATAGGATTCTTCTGTTGGTTAACAACGCTCGTCCACGCGGTGCAAATATCACAATGACTCACATACGGACTGGATTTGGCACCATCGGCTTTCACCTCTTCGGCCCACTGAAGAATCACGTGGATGGTCACCGGTTCCAGAATAAGGAGAAGGTCTGTCTAGAGGTTGCCAGTTGGCTACGACACCAACCGCAAACTTTCTTCGCTGTTGGCTTTGACAAAACCTGTGAAACGTCGGGACAAGCGCCTAAATGTTCATGGAGATTACGTTGAAAAATAAATAAACTTTCATCAGGTAACTATATCAACTTTCATTTCTATGCCATCTTGCGACTTATATATCGACTTATCCTCGTATTTATCCGATTATGATGTGTATTTTATTGAGTTCATAACTGAATTCGAAACAAATTTGTAATTTCAAATTGGTTCCTATCTGTTACGGTTATGAGATAAATTTTGTATTTAATTTTTGATAATTTATGCTAATTTGCTTAAACAGCTCATCTAATTGCTCTACAAATTGTTCGAATGTGTTGCAATAACGTTCCACATTAACAATGGTGCAGCGCGTTCCCAAGAACATATGCCGTCCCTTCTTTCGTGCAAGCAGAAGAATGGGCACCACTTTGAACATTTACTATAGTATCAATCAGTAAAGAATATCCACCGCAAATTTGACATTGGTATGTTTAATTGGTTTCATTTTATATATTTATCTTTGGGTGCACAAAGCATTGCGGCATTAACGAGCACCATTATTTCTAGCAGACGACATCTGCTAGTAAATAATGTTGGAGTTCGTGTGGCGCCATCCATTGGCATTAATAAGCGTAAATCCGAAGAGACACATGAGATGATCTCTTCTAATGAGGTGCGTAGGCGGAAGAAACGTAGGCGGCGCAGAAGGAAGTGAAAACATGAATTGGTTGAGCGGGAGGTTCGAATGAAGGAGAGAGTGACGAGGAGCGATACAGGAAGAGAGGCTTCTGAAATTTTTAACCTGTCCGAGTGAATCTAGAACGGCTAGAATCTAGAACGGCTACAAACCAAGGCAATAAGGGAACTGGCCGCGACAGCTAATGACTGCAACGCGTGTGTGAGCGAATATGCGCCGCAGGTTTCCATTGCCAATTCTCGACTTCCCATAGTATTTCACACAGGACTTTCTTCTTCAAGCAAAGCCCACGATATCTCCGTGCTTCCCGCCGAAGAAAAATCTTCCCGCCAGCCGCAGTGTGCAAGCAACGACCTCGGGCATGGAAATAGGCCGTTGACTGCGTCGTCAACTTTTCTTCACGCCGTAGTCGCCCTCTGAAACAACGTCTTCTCTCGATACGTAGCAGATTCGTTGGTCGTCGTATCAGACGTTAAAGGGCGGAGTCGCCACGCCGGCTTCGCAGCTCTCGACATACAGGAGAGCCTCGGCGCCTTTCCCCCCTTATGACAGGTAAGCAAATTCACTGACTAAGATGTTTTAAATTTGGCACTGTCAATGTCACTTATATCTCTCAGAAATTCCCACTCGCGCTATGCGTTATTTTCGAAGATTTAGCAGTCCTAATAAATAGTTGCTTTTGCATCTTAAAAATTTGTAGGGGGTGGAATTTTCCTATATTTGATAGGCTTCGTTTTGTTTAATTTTTGCCTAAAGAAATTTGCAAATGAACTTTATCACTAAGGAATATCCAGGCTGTCTCTAATTGTTTTTTTGGTTAATGTTCACTATCCGTACAATCGCAAACGCAAGTCCTCCTCCGGGGGCAAATTACTTATATACAGGGTGTATCAGGTTCGAGGATCATAAAGTACTTAGCGTGATCCTTTGCATGATTACAAACTTAAAGTTCCTTATGCAAAATGTTCAAAACTCAAATGTTAAGGGTCTAAACATCACGCGAAGTTTGCTGAAAACCTGTCGAAAACGTCATTTAATCTCAACAATTGCCGCCGATTTAATTGTAATCTCCCCTTTGAATTTAATGAATTGCTGGTGCGGAAAGTTCGTAAATGTCGTAACGACGCAATTTAAATTTTGAGTTTTCGACATTTTCGATAAGGAACTTTAAGTTTGTAATCATGCAAAGGATCACGCTAGGCACTTTATGACCATCGGACCTGATACACACTGTATATCCCAAACTATTTGGATACAGGGGGCAGTTGGTCCGGTAATGACAATATTTTCTTCAAAATTACTTCCTGAAAAACTGTCATAAGTTTATCCTTATGGATATCACATTTTTGAATAAATTATGTAAATTTACGAAACTATCTGTGATATGCGCAAATTAATCTCTCCCAATAATAGATTTGGCTACAATTGCCGTTTTACAACCTGTGACAATAAAGTTCGGTGAATGACGTCAAATTGCTAACGGTCGTAAGAGTGCACCATCGTCGTATCCTGCTCCAGACAGGTCGAGACATGTTTAAACAAATTTGAGAGAATCAGCGCTGCGAGTGTGTTTATTGTGTTTAAACAGGACATTGAAGAGAGAAGGCATAGTACGCGCGGTCGAAACCCAAAATGGATCAGCGAACGAAAGAGACTCATGAAATGATGACAACAGTTTACAAAGAAAGTGCTATTACTTTGAAGTGTGTTTATGAGTGGTTTAAACGGTTCCGAGGAGGCCGGAACACCGTAGAAGACGCCCCCCGGAGTGGCCAGACATCCAACGTAATGTTACGACCCAACTGAAGGCTATCCCTAAAAACGACTACGCCAGGAGTTTCCAGGACTTGTACAGGCGTTCCCAGAAGTGCATTACCATCGACGGGGATTACTTTGAAGGATAACTGCTGTTTCATGTAAGCGAGCAATCCACTCTCAATATGCCATCATTCACCGAACTTTAGTGTCACAGGTTGTATTAGAAAATTTAACATAAACCCGAGCATATTATTGCCAATTTGAACCATATCATTAACTGTGATTATAGTTATACAAAATATATAATCTGTCTACAGTAATGTTTTTCCTTCAAAAAAATTAGTTGATAATTCATTACTGCTTTGAGTGCATGTACAGGCTATCCTGCAGATAAAATGTTAATTTTTTTTTTAGTTTCCTAATACTACCAAAAGTTGCTTTACCCCTTTTTATTATATGTTGTCCATTGTAGCAAAACGATTTTCTATTTATGTCATGTAAACTTTTTTGTCTGTTCAGTTTGATGAAAGTAGTACTATTGACAGTTAAATTAATGGCAATTGGTTGGCTTACTTTTAAACGAAAAACGACTAATCCAAGATGCCTCTCAGCCGGAATCTCGAAGTTTGGATCCGCACGCACAAGATCTTCGAATTTCTTTGCCAATCGCACACCCTATGATAATAAATATCACGAAAATTAAACATACATACAAAATTTTCATCTCTCATTTATTTTATGAATGGTGTTGCTTTTCAAATAATAACACATTCCCACTTTCATTAATATGTATATATCTTATAAAAGGCATCTACAAATATGTGATGATATTTTGATTGATTATATTTCTGGTTTTTACTGCGCATTGACATTTTAATACATTCTCAGATTCATTACTTATCTCAGACAGTATTGTCAATATTCTCAGATACACGCGAGTACGAGCGCACCTCCCGAAAGGTTAACATAAGATGTGGCTCCGTGAGGACTGGCATCGTCGGGCCCCATTTCTTCGCAGATGAAACAATCGTATCTGAACATGTTGCACAGATATTGCTGGATTGATTTACCAACAAGATGGAGCCCCACCGCACTCGTCTCTGGACTCCCGCAGATAAAATTCCCGGAAGGACGGTATAGGATGTACGGCAAACGTTTACCTAATATCCTTCAAAGTGAGACCACATTTGCTCCAGCGAATCTGCCATTCTTGGAAGCATCGCTGGAAGGCATCTTGTGGAATCTAATTAGAACGAGTTATAATGATCAGTTTGCGTGAAAGTGGATTGTCTACTACTCGTACGGACATAATTCCGCGATTTTGATGTGAGTGTGGAAAAAGTGGATTGATGAGACCCGGGCATCTCGAAAATCCATCTGTGGACCATGAAATGTGAAAACATTCCCTGAGAGAATCACAAGTGGCGCACTGCATCAGGTAGAGCACATGGAAGCAATGCGAGCTTCCACAAATCCGAATCTGCGCACAGACATCCACAATAACACGCATTTACTGTGGCAGATTCCCTTGATCCTACATCAGCAATGCATTTATGTATTTTCGGATGAAACCAGATTCAACGTTGACTTGTACAGGGTGTTGCAGATAAGTACAGAGCAATATAACGGGAAGCCTACCCGCTCGATTGCAGGGGCCAGCTCGACATCAAATGAAAATTGGGTAATTTTTATCAAAAACATGAGTGTTTCGACGTTCAACCCCCTCTCCCCGACTGTGGAAACTGCTGGCTGCTGCAGGCCACCATCTCCCTCCGTTCTGCCAATCGACCGAGCTAGCCCCTGCAATCGAACGGGTAGGCTTCCCGTTATACTTCCCTGTAGTTATCTGTAGACCCAGTATATTGATGACTATATGGCTTTAGATGATATCATCGTAAGTGCTATCATCCAGCTTGCATCTTCTAGCGTGGAAACTGCTGGCTGAGCAGCAGGCCTATGATGCGTGTCGTCAATCTCAGTTGCTACTATCTGCGGATACTCTTAGCAGCAACCGCTACATCAGAACTCGTACTCCCGTTTCAATCCATTCTAGCAGACCAATGTCCGAATACATGTGTTCAGATGCCACTTCTTATTTGTCCTGCAGTTGCATAAACCTTTTAGACTGTTGTTGTAAAATTCTCTTTCATCACTTATCTATCTTTTCCTAACTGCACAGGAGTAATTCCAAACATTTCATTTTTCTTTTAAGCTTAATTCGTATGTTTTAAGTATTTAAACTGTGTAAATTAAATGTGAACTTTTTGCTCTCACCTCACGAACATGTTTTTGAAGGCCTTTGACTCCATAGTTTCTTATTACAAACCACAGTTTGAGGGCACGAAATCGCTTGCTGAGTGGAATTTGCCAGTGCTAAAATGTTAAGAAATATGAAGTTAGGCTTACAATTTCAAAAATAACGTGAAAAAGTTCTTTATTAAAGAAGTTCATAAGATACAGTTCACTGTTAACCAAAATCAAAGGTCTAAGGGTTACAATTGTCAACCCAGATCTAAATCAAACACTTTTTGCCGAATTAAATAAAACTAAAATATTCATACACGCTAGAAATACAGGTTTTAATCCTAAGATAATGTATTAAAATGAATTTCATGCTTATTATACTCTCGCAGACCATCAGTTGACGAGCCCTGGTAGACCTGAAGTCTATAAGACGTTTATAATAAAGATGTTAACTCTGATGCTAATTAGCAATAAAGTACGGGTATTTCATTTAGTCTTGGTGGGTATAAACCATTTACTTAATAATTATTCGGACACACCTATGGAACACCTTATTTGCATTTTACAGGATCGCCATTAGTTATGCCCACAGCTAAACGCCGTATTGTTCAAATAGAAGTGACATGCAATTCGGTGAAGCAGATTGATATTAAGATGAGTATCACTAAGGGATTCCGCATTGATTGGATATCAATTAGTGTCATTAATGTTCAACTGGAGTATACAAAAACGGGCGGTTGGTTATATAACAAGAAATAAGGCCTCCCGAGGAAGATATAGAAAAGTATCGAGAGTCCTGAGTTCATCTATTTTTGCCCCTTCATCTGCACTTTTTAACCCCACAATTTTTTTTTTATCTAAAAATTGATTTTCTTGAACTTAGTATTTAGAAGATATAAATGAACCATATCTTCCTTCCTTTCTCATCATTTTCGATCGAATGATATATTACACGCCATATGTTGCCACAGATCTTGTCACATGTATTTAGACGTAAAGATGAGAGTACGCAGTGGAAACAAAAACATGCAACAGTGCACGGGATTAAATAATAAATAAGTAAATGTTTATTTAAGTATAGGCAAGTAAACCAAAATAAAATAAAATGTCAAAAGTAAAAGGTTACTAGTAGGCACTTAGTTAACCAGACAAAGTCAAAGACAATATCAAATGTAGCATAATTTTAGCAGTTATAAAACATAAATAACATGCAATGCAATAACAAAAATGAATCGTGCATAAAATTTGTCACAACGATACTTAATCCCCAAGTATAATGCAGACAATAAGGCACCGGACGAAATAGTAATGCAATTATAAATCTATAGCAATTATAAAACATAAATAACATGCAATGCAATAACAAAAATGCATCGTGCATATAATTTGTCACAACGATACTTAATCCCTAAGTATAATGCAGACGCTAAGGCACAGAACAAAATATTAATGCAATTATTATTCTGTAATCAATTAGTAATTGATTGATAAGCTATTAATAATCATTTAGCACAATAATCAAAAGCACCTCACAATTGAACAGAATAATGCACCTTTTTTATAATAAGAGCAAATAAGTGAATTGCAAAATCAATGATAAACATGATTAAATATCACGTAGAACAACAATTGTGTTTAAACAATTAATAGGTCTTGCTAGGAATAAACACAGTCCAAAGTCTTTACAAATCACGTTTACGGCGTGCTTGCTGAAAGACAATTAGTTTCACATTCACAAAATACCACGTAATAACCTCACCTAACCTAACCCCCCTCCTTGGTAACTCCACTATCATCTCATATTTCCGATATGTGGACGACATCCTTATTATTTACGATTCCCGTTCTTCCTCCCCCACTGACATCGCTGACACCTTCAACTCCTTCTCTCCCCATATCCATTTTACCTACGAAACAGATGTTAACAATTCCATCCCGTTCCTTGACATCCTCATTACTAACAACCTCCAAATTAACCTGCCTGGTCGTGGGTTCGAATCCCGCCGTGGGCATGGATTTTTGTGTTTGTTCCGGGCTGCGTACAGATATAACTTGTGTAAAAGGCGCAAAATGACCTTAGTAGTCGACGCCAAAAATTCTAATAAACCAACCAACCAAATTAACCGTTTCTCGTTCACTGTCTTCCGTAAACCTACCACATCGTCCAATCTAATCCACCGTTCTTCCTCACACTACTCACACCCCCCAGTCCACAAACACGCCTACCTACGCTTCTTCATTGACCATGCCCTGAAGTTACCCCTCAACTCCCCTTCCGCACCTCCGAACTCCGTATCATCCACGCTCTCGCCCGTATGAGCGGCTTCTCGTCCTCTACTTTCTCCCGTACCCTTCAATGCCGCAGACGTGCTCTCCTTAGCCCGAATCCCCCACCGCCAGATAAAACCCGACAAATGTGGGTTTCTCTATTATACCTTGGCCCCCAATTCTCCCGCCTCTCCAATTTCCTCTCTTCCCTTGGCCTCCAAGTTTCTTTCCGTTCCCCTACCCCTTTTCTGCTTACCTTACGCCCGTCTACCCTAACCGCGTCTGACGATTTCTCCCGATCTGGAGTATATCGCCTAGAGGCGACGAAATCTGTCAGAGTTCTAACGTGGCAAGCCATTTCTCAAGTTGTTCAGGAATTAACAATTCCGCGATCCACGTTGTCCCGTACGTACAGGGAATATGGACAACGCAATAGTCTACCACGACCGTGACTACCGGTATATAGATAGAATTGTCTATTCTAACCGATAGCCACAGCGCATGAAATCAAGGCCACATTCAATGTAGGTACTTCAGGCCTATATCCAATATCACAGAAGTCCCGCCAAAGAATCACTGCCATCACAACAATGTTTCTTGGTCTTTAGTATACTGGAGACAGGTTGTGCGATCCGACAAATCTCGGTTCCAGTTATATCGGCTGATGAAAGGGTACGATTGTGGTGCACACCATATGAAGCTATGGATCCAAGTATCAACAAGGCTGGTGGTAGTTCCAAACTGTGTGAGTCGCTTTTGCGTGGCATAGTTTGGGTCCGTTTGTCCTCCCAAGCACATAACTGAATGTTTCTCGCTACGTTTAACTGCTTGGCGACCATTTACACCTCTTCATGGACTTCGGATACCCCTTCAGTAAAATGCTGAATGTTATCGTCCCCATTGCAGAACTGGGGAGATTTCCAACGAATCGTGTGATTTCATTTTCCAACAGGACGGAGCATCATGCCACACATCGAAGAACAATATGAAATATCTAGAAAAGCAAATTCATGTCATTCCTTGTCTAGCCAATTCCCCGGATACGAATCCAATTGAAAATGTATGGAAATTAATGAAGAAACAATTACGAATCGAAGCTCCAAGTACAAAGATAGAAATGATTGTATATGTAAAAAAGTTTGAGCATCTATGACGGTGAAGCAATGTTCAACACTTGTCAACGGTATGCCTGCCATGTTAAAAGCTGTCATGGGGGCAAAAAGCGAAGCTATTCTATATTAAGGATTCTAATAATCAGGAAATTTTCTGTTTTGTTTGTAAAACCTCATTTTACTGATTCATTTTATTTTTCTGTTGACGTATTCCAATTTTTTGAGCTGGCTAAAGACCGTATTCTAATTTTGTGATTTCAGATGTACTGCTTTATTTACACGGACTTTGGTTACAATACCTTATTCTACAATTTAGATTAATAAAAGAAAAATGTTCGAGTTCATATATGAAGGCCTAAAAATAAATTACTTAATCAAGTGACCTGATTTTTTACTTATTCTAATATCCCGAGTCAGAATTGTACAATCATGTCACTATTCAGCATTTAAAGGCATGCAGGGTGGTTTTATGCTGTTAGGAAATTAAAGTTTTAAAGAAGCTCTCGCTTTGTTGAGCTCTCTCGTAGTATTTTTCTGCTTGTAATGCAAATTATGCAATGGTCAACAGAAACCTAAGTGCTCTCACGTTTATTTGAAATTGTGTGCCGAATTCATAAAGCAAATAGACTGCAGCAGATTGACAAGGCAAAGTGGAAGCGTTTAAATTTAAAAGGAAGGTGGGCAATAACTTAATTATTACGCTACGCTTGAAACAAGTTTTACTCTCACTTTGCATAGGATGGTCTCAAATTAATACTGAACATTCTCGGCTAGAAAAGAACAACTCTTCGCGACTTGAACACTCGACATAAAAATTCATTTGAAGATTTGATTATAATTTACATTAGCTAATGTAAGGTAGACCTCATTCCAAAAGCGTTTTCACTTAGGTGAATAATGTTCGGCCTCTTGGTAAAACATTAAACCAGTGAAATTAATCAGTTCAAGCAAGAAGTCGAGTTCGAATTGCATTAATTTTACTGGTTTAAAGCCGATTAATTTAAGTGGCTTCAAGTATTGCAAGGGCGTCGAACATCATTTCACCTTTTGGAATAGGGTGTACAGGCACAGGTATTTTGAGACTAATTATATTTTCAGCATAATATGGTTAAAATTATGAACAGACTAGAACTGTTAATGTTAAGAAGATACTAATAAGATAAAAATGAATATGTAATTATCTTACCATGTAATCTATCGCTAGACCTAAAATAACGTAAAAAAGAAAAAGAAATGTTAGATATTATAATCTTTTATAATTGCATAATTTTTGTTCATCGTAAAGATTTTATATTAACACTTATCTAAATATAGTCATTTTTACCCGAGTTTTCATGCTGAAGATAAAGTGGATCTACGTTGAAAGTTCGATGCAACGCACTACTATTCTTAACCCTAAAAAATAAATTAAGAAAATATTGAGAAGCTCACATAGTTGTTAAGAACTAATGGACATATTTAGTATCGAACTAGCTTAAACCGTGTGTGCATCATTCGCACAGAAAACTTCCTAATATTAAGGTTTAGTGGGTACCAAAATCGTTCTAAAAAGGCATGGCTGCTTCATAATTAATTAGAAAAGACTTCAGAGGGGGCCCCATAAAAAACATGCATGCGGTTTGGCATGGTCAATAAGGTCAAGAAGTACTTTTACGCAAGTCAATGGAAGAACAGGCGCTCACCTGACCTTCCCTCAGTTCTCGCAGATTTGTTGAAAGAAAATGTTCCCATTCGGATATGTCGTTTTTAAAATGTACCAAACTTTCTCCATGGGGTTAGATCTAGGCTCTAGAGTGGCCAGTCATCTTCGTGGTCATTGAAAAATCGCCACATGCAGGATCGACTTGGGTCGACAACAATATCCGTGGAACGCACCTGACCTTCCATGAATATCAGGGGACCAGCTCCATACCAGCAGGATCTTCATACAACGACACGACCACCGTCTGACCATCATCAGAAACTTGAATCAAACTTCTTGCGATTCCGCCAAACCGTCTGCCTGCGATCCCGCAACACTGTCCAGTTGCGACGTTTCGGAGGCCACTGTGAAGGAACATAGCTGTTCTCTGCAGAAATCAGGGATTTTCGTATAGTCATGCGACTACAGGTTTGAATCAGACTCCATTTCCATGGTTATGCCAGGTATGGGTCGAACAGGTTTGGTTAATCTCATTTGTGAATTGTTGTACAATGCCCTGCTTCTCCGTCGGCCTCGCACATAACTGATTATTTGAGCTACAGTTGTTTAAATCGTGGTTCTGTCCAGACGAGCACCAACAATGAACCGCTTTTTGACGCCAGTTAGGTCCTGTCCCTGTGCTGATCAAGTTCAATGATTAGACTCACGCTTGAATCACATGACCTCAGTAGTTTATATAAAAACGTTTGTAACTTACACAAACATTTGTGTCACATATGTTTATAATTCATTGCCCAGTGTGTTTACTTATATTGTGACAACTTTTTCAACTTAATTATTAAAGACTTAAAAACTTCCAACTATTTACTTGGTAAAATTATCGTTTCCCTAATTTTATTGGAGAATATCTCTGCCAGCCCGATCGCGTTCATGTTTCATTATTTTTTGGAACAAAAGTGGGAAAAATTTACGAAAGCCCAGTGACGGTGAAGAGTTTGCTACTAGCGGGCATGAATATCTGTCAATTCGTTAAGGCCACCCGTGGCTGATATTTATAAAAGGGATTTTAAATATTATGTGATACTTTAGATATTAACAGGAGTTGAATTTGAACGACGGCTTTCTGAGCTAGAACTTGACTACGATAAGGAAACGAAATCCAAGAATCTGTAAAATTGACATTATCAATACCATGGAAGTTATCTATAAGGACACGTTTTGGATTATGCCAAGATCGAATTTTTAAAGCACCCGGGTATACAAGTTTTTCCAGCATTCATTAATAACTTTTCCAGTATCAGAACTTGTATTGTGCGGTAAATTCTTCAGGGCACCGTTTTAATAGGTGTTTATCCTCTACTTGTACCAGTCTAAAGAGAAAATTTTCAAAAAGTTATTTTCTAGGCATCACTTCGTTCTTATGCAAATAGCGCATTTGGCCAAAACGGAGGACGTTCAATTAGTCTCATGTTTCACATTCTCTTAAAGTTCTATAATGAGGCAATAATGGCCCATGGAAACCATCGTATGTGTGGATCTGTCTTTGGGTTCTGTAACGAAACCGTAGCTATTAGATGATCTACAAGCATTAGCAGTTATAAGTTTACAGCTAGAACACAATAACGGTGTAACCGTAAAAAATGTACTATGGGAATCTTACATCGCTTGTAGATAGTGCCATGCTAACAAACTCATATCATCGGAAAGATAGCAGACAGACACTACGACACTTAATGAATCGGATTCTGGACGGGGGGCTTTACAATGAATGAAGAGAAAATTCAAATGAATGTTCCCACTCCACCAACAATTACTGAATATAAAAACTCAAAGAAATCTACAAAGGCCATGCCGAGTAACTCATCCGATGATTTTTCTAAAAAATTGGATATATGATTCGCCATTGATAAGACTTCGAAAAAATTTTATAATTTCTTAACCAACAATTTTTTAATGTAATTTAGCGAACAGATTTTCAGGTAACGCTCTGGATTGTTGGAATAATTTTTCCTAACGCATAGAGAAAAAAATTTAAACTGTGCAAATAAAAGCTGTCATGTTAACAATTTTTTATTCGCCTCTACATTATGAACGATCAACAATGTCATACGAATAACTAAAAACGTTTAATAAATAAATTTATGCATCGATAGGCAAGGATATAAGGAACTTTAGTACAGAGTTGCCTGTAAAGGTAAGAAAACCTCTAGTCACACATCCGCGATATAAAAAAACGGATACGTATTTTGAAGGCTATTTCGATGGGCTTTAATGTACAGATTGGGGCCATCTAAAGGTAACTCATGTCAAAGGATTTCAGTTAATATGCCTTCATGTTTTAAAAAAAATCTAGGCCAAAGGTCTTGACGCCGATTATATACCTAAACCGTAGCATTAATTATAACCGAAGCATGGCATAACGGTTAAGGTGCTTGCCTGCGGAAAAAAAACATTGCGAGTTCGAGTCGTCTTTAAGTGTCTTTTTTACCTCAAGCGAATAAATTAAAACCTTACTAACACTAAACCTTCAATTTTTGACACTTAAAACGTTTGACAAAAGCATTCTTCAATTATTGTTCGATTTCTCTCTATCGCTTTACCTCACTCTCTGATTGTCGTTATACAGGGTATTTCATAATTGGTGTCCCGTCTTTAGGTCCAAATGACGACTCAAGGGGAACAGATTGGGGGGAAATGAATATTGATTATTTGGTTTTAATGTCCCCTAATTCAGAATAAAAACATTTCGCGTCCCTGGGGGGTGAAGGGGTAAATTTTGAAAATTTTAATTTTATAGGGGTAGGGGTTAGACCCCATGTGTTATTTAGAAAGTTGTAGAGCATCATGTAAAATGTGGGTTTAGCAAAAAACCCGGTGAAAAAATC
>JAHWFO010100664.1:0-17336 GCA_023313115.1 Rhysida immarginata
ACATCTTTCTTTACTATTTTTCGAGCCGAGAGACCAGTCAATCACCTAAGCCTTATAACCCGCGAAATTATTCCTCAATAAAGTTTTTTCCAAACTCCTTCAATTCCTTTCCATTCCCCGATATTCCTAAATTCCCACCACGCGATCCTTATCTATTGCTCTGTTTCTTTGCACCCATAATTCTAATTCGGCTAACACAGATATGCTTATTTTGCATATCTGTAGTGTCGGGTCGTGTACGATAAATTAATATCGTGCACGCCCCGTCACACAATATAACATAAAAAGAAGCGGAAAAACAACTTAAGTGATTCCCATCATCATCGGAGCAACAGGACTCATCTCTAATAGTGCTTCAAACTTTATAAAAGAAATTCCTGGGAAGCATAATCTCCTACAGATGCAGAAGACAGTAGTGCTGAGTATTGCACACATAATACGCAAAATACTATAGCATATAACATATCATCTGATAGTTTTCCAAAAGTGCTAAGTGGAACCTTGAAATAATAATAATAATAATAATAATAATAATAATAATAATAATTTTTCATTTCTTTCATATGGTAATTTTCAAAGGCCAAATTCGAACCCCAAAATGCGAAGCCCTTTCTGGGCTTGTATTGATATAAGTCCGAGTTTACATATACAGGGTGTCTCAGAATTCATTGTACAAACTTCTACGGGATTTAGTATGGGTGATTCTAAGCAAAAAAGTTCATATGAACATGGGTCCGAATTTGAACGATAACTGAGATATGAACAGAAATAAAAATGCCACCACCAAGATCAACAAGTTAATAACTGAGGTTCTGTAAAGCCTACATTAATGAAATTTGGGGGAATAACAGTGTACATAAAACTATGTATACCTTAAAATTTGATCGAATTCCAACAAAAAGTTTCCGAGTTACTCATTCAACATCATAACACGTGCTCACTTGTGAGTACTAACTAGAACTTGTTACAATTTTGGCTGTGTAACTCGGAAACTGCTCGTTGGAATTCAATCAAATTTTAACGGTATACACAGTCTTATGTACCCTGTTATTCTTCCAACTTTCATTAATCTAGGCGTTACAGAACCTCAGTTATTAACTTGTTCATCTTGGTGGTGGCATTTTTATTTCTGTTCATATCTCAGTTATCGTTCACATTTGGACCCATGTTCATATGAACTTTTTTGCTTAGAATCACCCATACCAACTCCCCTAGATGTTTGTACAATGAATTCTGAGACACCCTGTATATACTATTTTTAAAAACAAAGTTATAACATTTGATATATAAGCTTAAAGGAAACTCTTTTCATGAAGCTTCTTACTTCCAAACTTGAGCTTACATTACATTCAGATTGTTTTTTGTGTTGTTCCAATATAAATAACATAGATTTAAATAAATTAAAAGATGTTAAATTAAGTATCCATCCTGGTAAGCTATTAAATAAGTACGGAACATAAAGTTGTCTTTCTCGCTTTCCAAAATTATTAAAAATCTGAGGTATGTTAAAATTTATACTCTTCTGTAAAGAATATTCTTGTTTTTTACGCTTTATGTAATTTTGAGTGAATACCATATATTCAAATAGAGTTTCGATTTTTAAGATTTTTAATTCCTTATACCGTGTGTTTCAAAAGTTCCCGAACGCAGGAGATGAATTTCCCCGCTTAACATACTGTTGTGCATGTATTCTGAAGGGCTGGTAGACAGGAGCCACTGTCTCTCAACCTCTTTTTTTCAATTAATGGATGCTCCCAGTCGTTACGAATCCCGCTATATATTTTACACAAATGCAATTATGCGAATATGAGAGCGAAATAAAAAGTTAAAGTAAAAAATAGAAGTTTTCTTTATAAAACCTTGTTAAGTACTAAGAACTCTCTTTTCTAAGAAAAGTCTGAATAACAGGAATTTGTTCTATGCATTGTTACAAATTGAAACTTATCCATATTGCATCATCATTTTATGTTCATTGTTATAATTCTTGGAAAGGATTGCTGTACCATTGCATCATCATTTTGCGCTCATTGTTATTGGTGAATTGCGCGTTGATACCATTGTTGATGCGAACACGACGGGCCTAATGTTGCACAAACTTTGCCTTGCATTGTTGGTCATGAGATATTTCTCATTAATATGCCCTGTAATAACCATGGATATCGATTTTTTTTATCGATAATTATTATTTTTCCGAAATCTGAGGCAGACAGTGACCTTCCTCATGCTTTGAAGGTTAAGTATGCAAAATTTCATCAAGATCGGAATAAAACTGTGGATTTGCATAAGAAACAAAAAAAAAAAAAAACCCCACAAACAAAAATTCTTCTTTATATATACAAAACTAGAAGAGGTACCCGGCGTTGCCCGGGATAATTACACTTGCACAAACTTTTCCTTTCATTGTTAGTCATGAGATATTGATTGTTGATCCCTGCCTTGTGTTGGTGCATTGCGTGTTGATACCATTGTTGATACCTATTGTTGCACAAACTTTGCCTTGCATTATTGGTCATGAGATATTTCTCATTAATATGCCTTGCCATAACCATGAATATCAATTTTTTATCGATATTTATTATTTTTCCGAAATCTGAGGTACACAGTGACCTTCCTCATGCTTTGAAGGTCATGTATGCGAAATTTTATCAAGATCGGAATAAAACTGTAGATTTGTATAAAAAACGTACAGACAAACAGACCCACAAACATCCTTCTTTATATATATAGTAGACTAGCAGAAGACCCGGCGTTGCCCGGGATAATTACACAGTAGGTAAACAGAACAATCTCAAGAAGTTAAATAAACTGATGTGTTGTTTGGAAATAAACCGTAATAGGTTATGCACTGCTAAAACGTGCCAAACACACAAACACACACACACACACACACACACACACACACACAAAGAAACACATACACACTTTTCCTTTGCCTCATCGACAGAGAATGCCCTATCTATATCGTCTATTATATCCATTTCCTGTTCATTGTTACTAATTCTTGGAAACGAATATTCTATCATTGCTTCATCATTTTATGTCCATTGTTATAATTCTTTGAAAAGAACTTTCTTTCATTGCATCATCATTTTATGTTTTTTGTTATAATTCTTGGAAACGAATGTTCTGTCATTACATCATCATTTTATGTTCATTGTTATAATTCTTTGAAATGAACTTTCTATCATTGCATCATCATTTTGTGCTCATTGTTATTGGTGAATTGCGTGTTGATACCATTGTTGATACTTATTGTTGCACAAACTTTACCTTGCATTGTTGGTCGTGAGATATTTCTCATTAATATGCCCTGCCATAATCATGAGTATCGATTTTTTATCAACAATTATTATTTTTCCGAAATGTGAGGTAGACAGTGACCTTCCTCATGCTTTGAAGGTCAAGTATGCAAAATTTCATCATGATCGGAATAAAACTGTAGATTTGCAGAAGAACAAACAAACCCACAAACAAACAAACAAACAGACCCTCAAACATCCTTCTTTATACAGGGTGTTTTAAAATTATGTACAATAAATTTAGTGACATATTCTTCAGGTCAAAAGAAGACGAAAATGTTCTATAGCACTTTGTCTGGAAACGATTTGTTTGCGAGTAATCCAATATCATACAGTAGTTAGCGGACGATATTTTAGCAGTTCCAGCGTTTCGACCCAACACTAGTTTGAGTGGTTTGTTCCATTTAAACCTACTTTAGGGTTGTTCCATTAGTTGTGTACGGTTGTTTCCATTACTGTTGTTTCACTACTGTACATCCATTAGGAATATCAATTTCAGAACGTTTGCATGATTTGACATACGCATTACGATTTACGTAAAAAAAAAGTCATGTACACGTATTCCAGTGCAGAATACACTGACATGCACCCTAATGTATGGTCTTGCGGACGGAAATGCTTTGGAAGCAAGAAGACTCTACTAAGAACGCTTTCCGTATAGACGTTTGCCAAATAACCGAACATTTGTATCTGTCGACAGACATTTGAGGGAGCGTGGTTCCTTTGGCTGTCAAACAGGACAAGGGCGGCCTGTAGCACATTCTCCGCATGAGGAGGATGTGATAATTGACATCATACATGATTAAACACAGACAAGCACCCGTCGTATTTCTTCCATGTTACACATTCTGCACTCATCTGTTTGGCGCATCTTCACCGTCAGCTTTTGCATCCATACCACATGCAACTGGTTAAGCACTAAACCCAACGGATTATCCACACCGACAGCGATTTTGCCAATGGATACAACGTCGTCATGCTGCAGACCCTATTTGTCTCAGCCAGATACTTTTCACGGACGAAGCAACCTTCACCCGGACAGGAATCGTAAATTCTCACAACCAGCACCATTGGGCAGATGCTAACCCGCATGTTACCAGAGCTCGAGCGCATCAAGAGCGGTTCTCCGTGAACATTTGGTGTGGAATTGTCGGAAATAACTTAATTGGCCCTTATGTGTTGCCGCCACGATTGACTGGGCGAACGTATCTTTTGTTTCTGCAGAATGCATTGCCAGAATTACTGGAAGATGATCCTCTTTTGATAAGATCTAACATGTGGTTCATGCATGATGGCGCTCCAGCACATTTCAGCCATGTTGTGCGAGCACACCTTAATGCTGCATACGCAAATCGGTGGATAGGTCGAGGTGGACCGGTAGCCTGGCCTGCAAGATCACCCGACCTTAATCCCTTGGACTTTCTTCTGTGGGGTCATGTGAAAACGATCGTCTACAGCACAGAAGTTCCTAACATTATGGATCTGCGACAACGAATTGAAAATGCATGCCAAACCGTTCGTAATGCTGGCGACGAACTCTTCCATGACATCAGACGGTCGCTCATGCAACGAGCCGAAGCGTGCGTGCGAGCTGGTGGCGGGCACTTTGAACAATTCCTGTAATTTGGAGCCACGGGTTTAGTTGGCTGTATCGCGTAAATAAATCGTTTCCAGACAAACTGCTATAGAACATTTTCGTCTTCTTTTGACCTGAAGAATATGTCACTAAATTTATTGTATATAATTTTGAAACACCCTGTATATATAGAAGAAGAAGAAGATATAGAAGATGTGGGTTTGTGGGTATTTTTGTTTCTTACACAATTCTATAGTTTTATTTCGTTCTTAACGAAATTTTGCACATTTGACCGTCAAAGCAAGAGGAAGGTCACTGTCTACCTGAGATTTTGAAAAAATAATGATTATTGATAATAATCGATATTCATCATGAAAGCAGGGTATACTAATAACAGGTATCTCATGACCAACAATGCAAGGTAAAGTTTGCACGATATAAATAACGTTCATTAAGAAATGTAATGAAGATTCCATCCCACCTCTGCAAATTTTTAACAATGCATAGAATTCCTGTTGTTTAAGCTTTTTTTTTTAGAAATGACAGTTCTTAGAACTTACCATTTTCTTGAAAATCTTTAAAAATGAGCAGTAGCTAGAGATAATGGGAGTTAGCAGACTATTGAGAAAGTGTGGAAAGGCGACAAAGAAAGAGGTCTCTTCGCTCTGTTCTCTATTGGGTTTGCCAGCGCACTGCTGCAACTGAGCAAATCGTGAGCAAGTTGTAAGTGTGTTGACCGAGGAAACAAAGACTGTTAGACCCCACAAAGTGATGAATCCCAAGTTTTGCTTCAAGATATCGAGAGCAAAGTGCAATTGCAACAACAGACAGCCAAGTAGTGAAATACTTTGCTTCCTGACAACGTTCTCAGTCGCTTAATTAGGAAGACCAAGAACTGTATTAGCAGTTGTAAGTCCATTTTTAAAAACATGGGCTCAAAAATTTTTACCCAGCAACTCCCGTCTTCCTAGGCTCTACTGCTTGCCCAAAACACATCACCTAGGCAATGCCATGAGGCCAATCGTGGATAACACGGATTCCTCAACTAGTGGAATAGCCATTCTCCTCAGCAATTATTTTAAGAAATTGACCCTTCCAGGACATTCCTTCTCCATAAAAAAGAGAATTTCATTGTACCAGACAAACACATATTAGTGTCATTCTTGGCCCTTTGAGTCCTAAGTAATTGATAGCAGGAAGTGACGAAATCACATAAGTACTGTAAATAAAACGGAAACAGCTAGTCTCCCTACTGGGAGATGTGGGCTGAAGAAGAAGAAGGGGAAACTTTAAACATACTTGAGGACTGTTTACATCATAATGATGTTCCTCTGGCCGAAGCTAGAGATCTTATTTTACTCTGCAGGTTATGTTGCTATAATAATTTTTTCCAATATTATAATAAATTTTATAAAATAGAAAGAGTTACCCCTCATGGGAAGTTGTTTGAGCCCTTTTTGGTTAACCTTTACCTTAACCATCTGGAAAATCTTGCGCGTACAAAACGCACATATTTCCCGGAGGTTTGGTTTAAGTATGTAGAAGACATATTCACGATCTGCAATATTGACCTTCTGGGCCAATTAAAAAACGACCGTAATGATTTATGTCCTTCTATAAATGTTACGGGGAAATTGAACACGATAAATCCTTACCTTTCTTGACTATACTTGTACACGTATACTTCCATCATATATTAGAAACGATTCCAATCACTGCTTCAGCCATAAACTAGCAGACTATAATCCCATGATCAACAGAGCCCTGAACACCTCATTGGCCCAAGACAAGCTGAAGGAAGAATTTCGTAAGATTAAGGAAGCGGCAGTTTCCAACGGTTTCATTAAGAAGCATAATTTCAAGAGGAGGATAGCACGTTACACGACCCTCAATGACCCGAACAAGAGAAAAGATTCAAGATACTTCAGCCTGCCCTACAGTACAAAACCTAACCAGAGGCATTGAAAGAATATGCAATAATTACAACTTACATGTTGCACATAGAAGAGAATACACATTTAAGAAGTTCCTAGGAGACACAAAGGATCAGATATTGAGAACAGAAAGATCTAGGATCTATGAAATCCAATGCGGGACCTGTGACAAGAAATATATTGGCCAGAGCCGCAGAAGGACCGAAACTAGAACCAAGGAGCATTTTGACCATGTTAAGAATTGCAGACTGGAGAAGTCGGTCTTTGCTGATCACATATTGAAAACCGGACATAATCTGAAAAAAGAGAACGTTAAGATTTTACATGTTATTGACGATATCAAGAGTTTGAATTTCCCGGAGTCCATAGAAATCATAAAGAACCAGGGGGACAATTTGTTGAACCAGGATTATGGACCCTTGGATCTGACAACTCTGAAGTTACTAATTACTATTAGAAATTAATAAAGTTTATTTATAATTCGTAAATATTTAACAGTAATCAAATAATACTATTGAAACGCTTAGTATAAGAATTTACAAAACTATTACTAACCTGCAATTAGTAATTTAAACATTTGACATATTAAAAAATATTACTAAATTGCAAAAAAAAAAGTTTAGTGGGTCTTGTATCATTAAGAAATGACGGGTCTTGTAACACAAAGTGGGCCTTGTATGATTTTATTTGCGCAAAGTGACAGTCCTTTAAAATCACACAAAAGAATTCCGTGTTTTCATGTTTGTAAGATTACCAACAATTAAAACGCTCTGTACTCATCGTATAATTTCATACAATTAATACCAAATGAGTAAATAACCTAAATGTGTAAACACGGAGTTTCTTTGTGTGATTAAGATTTTATTCCTATAAACGGCCGTCATTTTACGCAAATAAATACTAAAAAGAAACAACCATCTGGTATAAATAATAATAATAATAATAATAATAATAATAATAATAATAATAATAATAATGTAACAACAACGAGGAAAACCAACCAGATAACTGGAGGGCCAGACACGAAGTTGTCCCCCTACAGGCCAAAAGCCCAAAACGGGGTTAATGAAATTACAATTACAAGTAAATAAAGAAGAACAGACAATGTGACAAAAACAACATAATAATAAAAGCAAATTATAAATTAACCATGTGATAACAGTAATAATGAGTTAGTAAAAAAAAAAAAAAGAGAAAAACAAAAAAAAAAAAACAAAAAGAAAAGAAAAATGATAAAAGTGATATAACAACCTCGGGGTAAACCACCGGACAAACCGGAAGGCCAAACCCGAAGTCGCCACAACAAGCGGAAAACTCAAAAAATAAAAAAAAAATAAAAAAAGAAAAGAAATCAATGGAAAGCCGTTTATTCGTTAGAACAACAAACAAACTCAGTCAAATAAGTTAAAATGTTTATCATTTAATTCATCCAGGTTAAAATGAGGATGAATAATAATAATAATAATAATAATAATAATAATAATAATAATAATAAACATATTATCAAAGATTCGACTGATGGGTCTTGCAGGAAATGCCATATCGTGAAGGAAACCATCCAACATTAAATCTAAACCCACACTTATACAGGGTGATTACAAAAGTCTGAACCCCCCTTTTATTTTTTGAACCGAACCAGATATGTCAATTTTGATGAATCCAATGAATAGGAAGTTGTGGGTGGCCTATTCCATGGTGCGCTTTTCATCAACCCAAATATGCAAATTAGGACACATTCAAAATTTATCTCAAAAACCGTAAGGGATAGAGAAAAAAACCCAAATGCAAACTTGTTCAGCATAGAAAAACAAACAAAACAAAAAAAAATCATCCAAACCGGACCAACCAATCACCCATCCTGGAATTGTTCTGTCTTCTGTGTGCTGAAACATGCCTTTTATTTGATTTTTCCGCATGAAAGTGAATGTGAGTATGGTAATTTATGTTAATCTTTTGATTTGCATGCTTTACATGGTGGAAATATCAACATTCACCTACAAACAGTTCACCACGTGATTGTGAGTAATTGGTTGGTCCGATTTGGATGATTTTTTTTGTTTTGTTTGTTTTTTTTGCTGAACAAGTTTGCAATTGGGTTTTTTCCTCTATCCCTTACGGTTTTTGAGATAAATTTTGAATGTGTTCTAATTTGCATATTTGGGATGATGAAGAGAGCACCATGGGATAGACCACCCACAACTTCCTATTCATTGGATTCATCAAAATTGACATATCTGCTTCGGTTCAAAAAATAAAAGGGAGGGGTTCAGACTTTTGTATTCACCCTGTATAAAACCTTACAGAAAGCCACAATTCTTAACACCTGTCACATAGAAAGGAAATTCCTAAACCCAAACATCAATACTCCCACGAGTGCGTAATCAAATACTTTCCCTCCCTTGCAGTGGAGTCCCTTGGGCTGGCCCTCTTTTGGTTCCGCCTCTGGGATTGGCTTCCGGACTTGATCCGAGTTTGGCTTCCCCAAACAATGACAATAATAATAATAGGTAACAACAACAGGGTATAACCTACCAAATAAACTGGAAGTCCAAGCCGCTATGTTGCCCCCCAACAGGCCAAAGGCCTAAAATGGGGTTATTTAAGTAACGTAATTAAAAAAAAAGACAATAAAAAAGCAGAAAAACACGATTTTATTTATACAGATTAACAGAAATATAATAATAATTAGAAAGATAAAAATTCAATAATAATAATAATAATAATAATAATAATAATAATAATAATTCAATTCAATTCAATTCAATTCATGTACTGTGTTCACACAGCTAATTCAAGCTAACGCGGAACTACAATATCGAGCAAATAAAATGAGAGTTACAAGATAAACAATAAATACAACCATAATCACAAAGGCAGGATAGTAACATGACGAGGAAAATTAATTAAATAAATTAATGACATCAGAATTCTCATTGTATAGTTTTGAATTCTGAACATTTTATCCCGACGAAATTTTTCTCTGAGTTTAATAGGAGGCCAAGGCTTCAACACGAGCTTCCTCGTAGTATGAGACGGTACTCGGATGAAAATGGACTCGAGAAGGTTCGGAGCATCCATCTTCCCTACTAAAACATTCTTAAGAAAGGCAAAATCAATCTTCACTCTAATGTCTGAGAGTGCACACAGATCCGAAGGTACATCAAAATTCGGGAATTTCCGCTTCAGAAACCGGAGAAAAACATTTTGCACCCTATCCAGTTTACAAAACTGCATATTTGAACCCCCGTTTTATAAAAGAGAACAGTAGGACAAAATGGGTAAAACTAGACTCCGTTAGAGCCGAACAAATGTAGACGGGCACCGAAAATCGGCTCCATTGCGCACAATGGTACCAAGAGGTCTGTAAGCCTTCAGACGAACAGTCAACATGGGAATTATAGGAAAGTGTGCTATCAACGATTATGCCAAGATCACGGACACAGAGCTTGGCAACTTGCACATTTCCACAAACAGACTAGGAGAATTCGATAAAATTAGTCTTTTTTGTCACATTTGGTTGCATTAATTGCAAGATCATTCTGCTCACACTAATGACATATACTATAAATTTCCTGCTGAAGCAGGTGAGCATTAAGACAATTATTATGTTACCAAAAAGCTTCACATCCTCTGCATACATCAATATATGTGAGTTTCTAATCACCTCGGGGAGGTCAGCAGTGAAGATAAATAATAATAAAGGCCCAAGGACAGAGCCCTGTGGAACACCACAGTGAGGCCTAGAGGGCAATGATGAATGATGTCGTATAGATGCAACAAACTGTCGATCCAACAGGAAATAGCGCATTATCCGAAGAAGTCCATCAACAATCCCATACGCACGCCAGTTTTTAATTAGTAACTCATGATTGACAGAGTCGAACGCCTTTTGCATATCAAAGTAGACCACGTCAAGTTGCTGGCAGCGTTCAAGAGCATCAAAAGCATGAGTGGTGAGAGATACAGGATTGCTCACAACGGAACGTCGGGGAATGAAACCATGTTAACACGCAGGAACATGAGGAAGGACATGTTGTAGAAGGACATGTTGTAGAAGCTAGCCATACCTTTTACTTTACCCACTCGATAAAGGGGGCAGGGCATGAGATTTTTTTCACCGGGTTTTTTGCTAAACCCACATTTTACATGATGCTCTACAACTTTCTAAATAACACATGGGGTCTAACCCCTACCCGTACAAAATTAAAATTTTCAAAATTTACCCCTCATACCCTTGTATTTCCCCCCTCAAGAACATTTTCTTCTTCAAAAAAAGAAAATAACCTCTTGTCCACAAAATATTTATTCAAGCGTTTAAGAAAACGTGCTAAAAAGAAAAAAAGAGATAGTAAAAACAATTAGCGGGAGAAAAGATCCTGAAAGAGAAAAAGCAAGAATAAATAACTAAAGGGAAGGTATGAAAAGAAGTGAATAATGAAAAAGAGAAAGATAAGAATTGAAGTAAAAATGAAAACAATAGTGAAGATAGAACTAGGAGAGAAACTACATAACATTAACTCCACTACAAAAAAAAACTACAATTCAACCAAAGAGGAAATAAATAAATAAATAAATAAATAAATAAATAAATCAAAATCTTAAAATAAACAATTAAATTATTATAAACGTTTTATAAAACAAAAAAGATTAAAGCAAAATTAGCAAAAAAAATAAACATTAACAGATTTTAACCGGTCAAAAAAGTCAAATCAGCTAAATTTATAGTGATATTAATTAACCTGTGAAAAATCAGCAATAGAAGATAAACGATTATCATGAATAAATTCTCAATAATTTACGAAGTATGATAGAGGTGGGACAATTCGAGCAGAGTGAACGAAAATAATGAACTTTAATGAAGTTTACTTTTAAATGAGGTGATGTACAAATAAACGAGAGATAATCTCTTGAATTCTCTAACAAAAGAATAGCAGGCCGCAACATCAAATTCATTGTTAAATAAAATCTTGTAAACATTCCAAGGAGGAGCTTTAGCAGTGAAGCAGAAATACATTTATAAAAAAAAAAATGAACCCCCCCTGCCCCCCGAGTAGAAGAAGGCAAGTGGCAGATCCTGCGGTCATCTATTTTTACCCCTTTATCTGCACTTTTTACCTCTCCCCAAGTTTTTTAATCAAGAAAATTGATTTTCTCGAACGTAATATGTAGGAAATGTAAAAAACCTGGTAGCTTCTTTCCTTTTTCATCATTTCCGAACATATGATATACAGGGTGAATACAAAAGTCTGAACCCCCCTTTTATTTTTGAACCGAAGCAGATATGTCAATTTTGATGAATCCAATGAATAGGAAGTTGTAGGTGGCCTATCCCATGGTGCACTTTTCATCATCTCAAATATGCAATTTAGGACACATTCAAAATTTATCTCCAAAACCGTAAGGGATAGAGAAAAAAACCCAATTGCAAACTTGTTCAGCATAAAAAAAACAAACAAAACAAAAAAAATTTATCCAAATCGGACCAACCAATCACCCACAATCACTTGATGAACTGCTTGTAGCACAAGGAAAACTGAATGTTGATATTTCCACCATGTAAAGCATGCAAATCAAAAAATTAACATAAATTACCATACTCACATTCACTTTCATGCGGAAAAGCAAATAAAAGGCATGTTTCAGCACACAGAAGACAGAACAATTCCAGGATGGCAAGCTACACTGTTCCGGAAATGGTCAACATAATCTTCTGCTTCGGAGAGGCAAGGAGAAACCTACATGCTGCAGTTAGATTGTATCGAGACAGATACCCTAACGAACGCCATCCATCTCGTCAAACAATGCGTCACATTATTCAAAGATTCGAGGCTACAGGGAATGTTAATGCAGAACGAGGACGACCAAGGGCACAAGGCGAGGAGGATACAAGAACACCAGTTCTGGCTACAGTTGCTGCAAATCCCCACACAAGCAGCAGAGCAATTGCTTCAGATGTTGGGTGCCATCAGAGAACTGTTCTCAACATTCTACACGTACATCATTTTCACCCATGCCATATTCATTGTCACCAGGAGTTTCTGCCATTAGATTATGTTGCTAGGGCCGCCTTCTGCAACTGGTTACTTAACTGCCTGGATGACAATCCAAACTTCATTCATGAGGTGTTGTGGACATATGAAGCCCAGTTCACCAGGGATGGAGTTATCAACAGGCACAACCATCATCAATGGGCAGACGAAAACTCAAGATGTCTGCGAGAAGTAACACATCAAGTGAACTGGAGAATCAATGTGTGGTGTGGATTGTACAATGACACTGTGGTTAGACCGTATTTTTACGATGGAACACTGACTGCAGAACGCTACCGGGCTGAAATTCTCAACGTGGTACTCACAGACTTCATTGACAATTTGCCATTGGCCTCGTATTAGCGCACGTGGTTTCATCATGATGGAGCTTCTCCACGTTACGGGTTGGTCGTTCGCGAGCGTCTAAGTGAGATGTTTGGACAACAATGGATTGGCCGAGGAGGACCAGTTCATTAGCCACCCCGCTCTCCGGATTTTACACCACTTGACTTTTTCTTGTGGGGATACCTGAAGGACAAGGTTTATGCTACGCAGCCCGCCTCACTGGAGGATCTGGCTCAACGAATCCAGGAAGCGTGCCGAGGAGTGACACCAGCCATGCCTGCCGATGTTTTGGGGTCAAGGTTCCATCCTCTCCCCCCTTCTCTTTAACCTTTTCATTAATGACCTTTCAGATGCTTTATCCCCCCTACCTTTAATACTCTACGCAGACGATGCTACAATTTCTTGTTCAGGCGCCATACTAGAAGTAATAAAAGAAACCTTTAATCCGGCTTTAGGTTCCGTGCCCAATTGTATTATGGTGCCCACGATCGTCACATCGAGCATTTTGTTGATTAACTTTTTTTTTTAAACTGTTTGAAGTAACGTGATTGTGGGTGAATGGTTGGTCCGATTTGGAGGATTTTTTTTTGTTTTGTTTGTTTTTTTATGCTGAACAAGTTTACAATTGGCTTTTTATCTCTATCCCTTACGGTTTTTGAGATAAATTTTGAATGTGTCCTTATTTGCATATTTGGGATGATGAAAAGTGCACCATGGGATAGGCCACCCACAACTTCCTGTTCATTGGATTCATCAAAATTGACATATCTGCTTCGGTTCAAAAAACAAAAGGGGGGTTCAGACTTTTGTATTCACCCTGTATAACATACCATATGTTGCCATAGTTCTAAAGACCAAGTGAATGCTACCCCCGCAATTTGACCCCTCTGGAACAGTTGGGCCTAAACTTCTTAGTACTGTAGATCTTGCCTAGAGGAATCTGGATACCGAATTTCACGCCTTTACGACCTAAATAGCACACAGATATGTTGACCTCCCTGAATCTCACCCCCGTAATTCCGACTCCAGAGTATCAATCAAAAACTAAATAGTACAGATGTGCATGACCATGGTAAGCTACATTCCGAATTTCAACCTTCTACCTCAAAAAATGTAGAAATTATGAAGTTGTACACAGTTAAGACATTATAAAACCAATACGTAGCTCCATTCTTCGGCTACTTAATAATATAGATTATAAGCCCTTGAGCAATCGTGCGTAGACAAAACGATTTCACGTGCGCACGCCGATGTCAATGAAACGTGGTTCCCACATGCGTAAAAACAACGGCAGAATTCGCGGACGACATTGGAGAGATGTGGTGGAGCATTGTCATCTTGAAAGACTGCTACGTCGTCAGGGTGTTGAAATGTCAAAAACGGGTGCAGATGGTCTCCGATGAGTTGACGATACCGTGGACCATTCAACCACAAAGCAGAAAATTTTATGATGTCACTTCCTGTTTCCGTCTCTTCTGCCCGACTGAAAATTTGTGCTTTTTGGAGTTGGATAGAGTTCAACTTTTGTGGCAGAAGCAGGGCAGAAACGGTTGCTCCGCCAATATAAAACGATCTCTGCAGTGACGTCATAGTGACGTCCTCTCTCTCTCACACACAAAATAAAAATGTCGGACACTCAGCTCACAAAGGTGAAGAGGCCGAGAAAGAAAATTGATGTGGAAGCACTAATAGAAGAGGTGTGAAATATATATTTATTAATTAATTAATCAAATTAAATTGAATAAACAACAATTGAATACAAAAACTCGATAAGATGATCGATGAGCAATGAACGAGCTGTGTGCAGTCGAAGCCGACCATTAAGATCGATCGGCAGCTTCCGTGCAGTGCATTTGTAAATTGGGAATGAATGCCAAATTACAACAAAGGGTGCGCTTAGGTAGAAGACTTCTGCTGTCTTATCTTTTTGAATTTCTGCCATGTGGGACACCTGCAGGAGTAGAAAGTAAGAAGGCAGAAAAATATACGCCCTGGTTTCTGCTCTCTTGTTTTCTGCTAGTGGGAACCACGCTTTATGCTTAAAAGATGAACAGAAAGTAACAATGTATTCCTTCTTGATAAATCGATTGTTATATGACATGCCATTACCTTTGTATTCTTTTCACTCACTGTTTTAGCACGTGAATTAGACTTGAAGGGGTCCATTCTGAAAAGTTGATACGGCCGAGCTAAGACTTTGATGGTCATATATCTGAAAACAGAATTTGAAAAAGTTAATTCGTTTTCAAGTTATCGTGCAAACGGCTGACGGCCGGACGGGCGGCCGGATAAACGTACAGACCAAGGGCGCATTCTTATAAGTAGCTTTTATGCCAAACCTCCTAATAAAAGCTTTTAAAAAATAAAATCATGTAAACATTCCAAGGAGGAGCTTTAGTAGTGAAGAAGAAATACATTTATAAGTTTATTAAAATGAAATTATCCCCCTCCCCGCCTCCTGAGTAGGATAAGGCATGTCATCTATTTTTTCATTTTTTACCTCTCCCCAAGTTTTTTAATCAATTAATTGATTTTGTCGAACGTAATATGTAAAAATGTAAAAACTCTCGTATCTTCTTTCCTTTCTCATTATTTTCGAACGTATGATATATCACATGCATATTATGTTGCCATAGTTCTAAGGACCAAGTGACTGCCACCCCCGTAAATCCGATCCCATTGGAACAATTGGGCCTAAACTTCAAAGTAATGTAGAACTAGCCTAGAAGAGTCTGGATACTGGATTTACTTACCTTTACTTACCTAAATAACACATAGATATGTTGCCCTCTCTGAATCCCACCCTCTCTGAATCCCACCCGTAATTCCGACCGCCTTACATAAATCAAAACCAAACTAAATAGTGCAAATGGACATGCCCATAGTAAGCTACATTCCGAATTTCAACCTTCTACCTCAAAAAATGTAGAAATTATGAAGGGAACGGACTGACATTATAAAACCAATAAGTAGCTCCATTCGTATTAGGAGCTTTAGCATAAAAGCTACTTATAAGAATGTGCCCTTGGTTTGTACGTTTATCAGG
The DNA here is from genome assembly GCA_023313115.1 of Rhysida immarginata. Classification (NCBI taxonomy): domain Eukaryota; kingdom Metazoa; phylum Arthropoda; class Chilopoda; order Scolopendromorpha; family Scolopendridae; genus Rhysida; species Rhysida immarginata. The sequence goes on from JAHWFO010100664.1 coordinate 16,230, forward strand.
CCGTCTGTCCGGCCGTCCGCCGTTTGCACGATAACTTGAAAACGAATTAACTTTTTCAAATTCTGTTTTCAGATATATGACCATCAAAGTCTTAGCTCGGCCGTATCAACTTTTCAGAATTTTTCGTGGACTCCTTCAAGTCAAATTCACGTGCTAAAACAGTGAGTGTAAAGAATTCAAAGATATTGGCATGTCATATAACAATGGATTTTTCAAGAAGGAATACATTGTTACTTTCTGTTCATCTTTTAAGCATTACTGACATCGGCGCGCGCACGTGAAATCGCTTTGTCGACGCACGATTGCTCAAGTGCTCATAATCTATACTATTCAGTATCGAAAGAATGGAACTAGTTATTGGTTTTATAATATCTTAACTGTGTACCCCTTCATAATTTCTACATTTTTTGAGGTAGAAGGTTGAAATTCGTAATGTAGCTTCCTATGGGCATGTCCATCTGCACTATTTAGTTTGGTTTTGATTGGTACACTGTGGTCGGAATTACAGGGGTGGGATTCAGAGAGGACAACATATCTATGTGCTATTTAGGTACGTAAAGGCGTGAAATTCAGTATCCAGATTCCTCTAGGCAAGATCTACATTACTATGAAGTTTAGGCCCAGATGTTCCATTGGGATCGGATTTGCGGGGTTGGTAGTAACGCGGTCTTTAGAACTATGCCAACATATGGCTTGTGATATATCATACGTTCGGAAATGATGAGAAAGGAAAAAAAATACGAGCTTTTTTTTTACATTTTCTACATATTACGTTCGAGAAAATTAATTTTATGATTAAAAAACTTGGGGAGAGATAAAAGGTGCAGAGAAGGGGATAAAAATATATGACTTCAGGATACACTACCTGCCATACCCTGCTCAGGGGGAGGGGGAGAGGGGATTAATTTTTTAAATAAATGTACAAAGGTATTTCTCCTTCACTGCTAAAGCTCCTCCTTGAAATGTTTACAAGATTTTATTCTACTTACGAGGGTCAGTCAAATGAAAACCGAAAATATTTTTTTACAGTTCCTTTATTACAGACAGAGTTGGTACACTATTTTTCAATATAGTCCCCATCTTTTTGATGCATTCCACCATCGAGTC
>JAHWFO010100709.1:916-43954 GCA_023313115.1 Rhysida immarginata
GATCACATAAGCACATTTCTATGTATAGAAAATGTGCTAAAAATGATACAAAACTTTACCAGTAAGTGGATTAATTCCAAATATAATATAAAAAATAGAAGAATGCCCAAGTGCTTAAAAATTTAAAATTCCACGATTTTCAATTCATTCTTGAAATTCCTCGATAAAACTTGTGATTAATTATAACTTACGGACATTTTGAAAAAAAATTGTATTATTTTTTAATCCTTTTGTCGATTCCTAATATACATAGTTTAGAAGGAATCTATGAAAAAATTTGTCTAATTTGTCTAAATGTTATATTTGTTTGCAGTTTTGAATTTTTAATTTTCGTCCGCGTGCAACATAAAAAGCTCGCGGGCAAAGCCAAGGAGATAGTCCGAAACTCAGGAGGGGAATGGATACAGTGTTTTTCCTATGCAGTGTTGCCAGACTTTAGGGGGCGATTCCGTTAAATGAGGTATTATTTCTTTTGTTACTGATAGTTTCTTGTTTTTCATCTCGCATAACATGGCGCACATTCCGAAAAAGCATAAAATAACTAAACCAGTATTTAAACCGGAGTGGGAGAATCTGTTTTTTTTTTTTTTTTTTTTTTTTCATTTAACACGGACCGGATTTAAATGCTTAATATGCAATCGTGCCCTATCGGAAAAAAGAAAATACAATTCTACCTGACATCGAGAAAATTATCACATTAAAACGAAGGAAATAAAATGGTAAACTGCCCCGGTTTTTTTTGTTGTTGTTGTACGTAATTTTTTTTTTACAGTGTCGAATTGATAATTAGTAACTCGACTTTAAGGAACTGATCAACGTAATGTGCAATAGGGGGAGACACTATACGTACTACCTGTTGAACGCGCTAAAGTGAACTCTTCCATTTCACTTTACAGTGAGAGAACTTAAACTGGTTGGCGATTTGAGTTGGTAACTGGTTGGCGATTAGTTTGGTTTCTTTTTAGTCGCTTCGTGTGCGGAGGGCCTTAGGGGCCTGGTATTCACCCTGCCAGAGGGCTACTAAACGTCTAAAGCTGCGGCCGTACAGAATTTGAGTAGTGCAAGAGCTTCGTTCTGTGTATTCGGAAAAACGCATTGCTTACTGCTAAGTTTTAAGATTTTAAGCGCAAGAGTTTTACGTGCAAGAGTTTTACTGCATGAAATTGGACTCTGCTTTTGGGTGAGAACTATGCAGGGCCGTAGCCAGGACGTTATCTTGGGGGGGGGGGGGGCGATTTTTAAAAAATCCGGACCTTTTTCAAAAAATCCACTGAGTCGAACCTTTTTTCAAAAATTTCACTGAATCGGACCGTTTTGCATATTTGGGAGGTGGACCTTTTTCCATAATGGGGTGGTCGTCGACCCCCCCCCCCTGGCTACGGGCCTGCTATGACTGACTTAACGTCACTGCTCGCCCGTGCCGACGCAAGCATCTTGACACGTGTTACACTCATCTTGTGTAGCACGTTCCAAAGGTCACACACACATGCTGCAAGCAGCAATACTCGGATATCTTTTATGGTTTTGCAGTAAATACGTCTTAAACTTGGACTTTGGGACTTTCAAATCGCCCTGTATTATAACACGTATCATTGAACTAGTTTCGACTGTCATTAATTTCTCGTTATAATCATTCATGACACGTCATTAGAAGTTGTTTGATATTTTAAATGCCATATCTTATCATGAAAGTTCTAATGCAAATAACCACGTTTTTATTAGGCAATTATGAAATGAAAAGTAGTTTAAATTGTTAAAATCTTTAAAAATGAACTCAACAAAAAACAATTAACAAGTTATGTGAGAAAAGTTTTTATTTTTATTTCTTGTTCTGCAGTTATATTGTAGTATGTCATAACGTGTCTTCACTGAATTCACAAGCCTTCTCTCTGCCTTGTGAAAAGAGAAATGCATTGATTATCGCATATGGCATTTACAAATGGAATTGTATGTAAAAACAAAAACGTGGTCTCCTCTGTTATTTGGGACCTTGTGAACCAGTAGTACTAAACCGATTTTTTTTCCACCAAGGCTGTCGTTTTGCCTTTGTCGTCGAACGGCAAAAACCAAGTCGAAAATTCGGAAGCGTTCCTACGTTAGAGCACCAACAGACAGACGGGCATACATTGTGAAAACATAGGTACCTATCGGTCCTAATAAGAAAGCAATTCTACCAAAAAAAAAATGCAGTGTCCAAATACTTTTGCTTATATAGTGTATAATGGTCAGCTTCTTCCTATTGAAATCAACTAGAGACCGTTTTGTGTGTAATTTTAACACTAATTCTGTTTTTTATATTTTTTAAATTTCAATTTAGCATCACCAGAAGTGCTTAATAATATCACCCAATTTATTCTATGGTTATGAATGATGTACTAATTAACGCCATTGTTTTTTCCTGTATTACAGAGGAACGACATGTTTAACTTATATTTGGACGAACGTGAAAACAGTGAATTAAGAATTAGTGCTTTCTTAGAAGCAATGCGATGTCTTTCCTCCCAGTATGTTGAAAAAATTCACTTGTCACTTAGCAAGGAACCAGTTAATCAAGGTAACTGCATAAAGCACATCATTTTCTAATATGAAGTAAATTCAACAAGTTCTCGAAATACGTTTATTTTTTTAAAAATAATTTACATAAACGGATGTATGCTACATTTCCTTCAAACTAAGTCCTTCGGCAGATGAGCACTTTTGCCAACTTTTCTAGTTTTGGAAACACTACTGGTGTAAAGATTTCAAATTACGCCGGGGATAATTTTATATTGATTTGAAGTTATCCTCCAAAAATCATCTTACCCTCCTCATAACAAATCATGTGTTTATTTATAATTTACCCACTGGCCACAATACAACAAAGAATAAAATAAAAATCTATGACTATATACTGTATTAACAAATAAATACTGTACATTGTAAATTTAATTCTGTCTTCCGTGCTTGACAAGTCTGCACTTAATTTTATTGTACGTATTTACAAAAATTCTGTTCAACATAACGCGTTTATTGAATATTCTTATACAACGTGTTGCTTAAGCTCTTCCGGGATTTCGAAGCTCAGTAGTTTATGGCTCAAGTCACATAAATGGAAGTCGGGCATATCATTGAACAGAGTAAATATCCAAGTTTTTACCTATTTTAGAAATGTTCAATATGTCCTTTCCTGGTGACTCGAGAAACGCCAAACTTGTAATCTAGCTCCTGACACACTAACCTAACCTAACCTTCTATTTTAGTAATTTGAGAATACTATCGCCGCCATTGCTCCCTTGATTATCGCTAATCGGCGTAAACGCATGGAACGTATGAAAGCCTTCTATTTTTATTCTTTAAAATTTATACAAATTAGTGTTCAATGAAAATATTTACATATTTCTGCTTCTTTCATTGCATGGTTCATGTGTTTAAATTACTGACAAACTTAATAATTTATTTAAGCAAATTAATTTGCTACTTTTTCCGTTCATATGTTTGCTATATGCAAATTGAGTACGATTGTCAAGGGAGCAATAACGGCGTCCACAGTCGAGCCGACAGTATTGTCTCAGTCTCTTTTTTATCTTATTTATCCATTCCAATGTTGAGAAATTTCACGAACAAGCTTTAACGTTCAACCAGGGGAGAATGACAAGGGAAGCGAAGCTCGGATGATTTAGTGACATCGGATGTAATCAGCGGTCAGGCCGAAACTATTTTTATCGAAACTAAGCCTTAAGCTTGGTTCCCACATGCGTAAAATAACGGCAGAAACCTCAAGGCAGAAAATTTTTTGACCTTACTTCCTGCTTTCTTTCTTCTTATTTTTGTAGGCTATGACTCAATCCAACTCGATAAAAACAGGAGTTTTCTATCGCGCAGAAAGACGAAAGCAGGAAGTGACGTCAGAGAATTTTCTGCCTTGTGGTTTCTGCCGTTGTTTTTACGCATGTGGGAACCAGGCTTCAGATGAAAAATACAGTTTTAAATAAGAGAATGCATACTAAATAAATTATTAGGTGAACATAGTATTCCAAGATTGGAGCAATTATTTTCTAATCTCTCTAAACTAGCCTTCTTCAGATAAAATTTAATTTGGATCAAATTTCCTACACGGCGATTGGTTTTCTTCAAAGATCCGTTTCTGCGCGGCGCATTCATGGCAGTTGTTTTTTTTTTCAACGAATGTTATCAGCGCATCCAACAACTAAGTGCTCGATTTTATTTTTCACCGATATGCCAAACACAGACGGTGCCAGATATTGTATTGCGTTGACATGGTCCAATTCTACCCACCAAAAGGAACATGAAAAGATGCGATAAATAAACTTAATAAAAGTAGCATTTAGGAGAGGGTGTTGAAAAGAACCGCACGGGTGGGGAGTGAGGCGCGGGAGGGAAAGAGGGAGGGAGAAGCTTGTGGAGCACAGAAAATGGAACAGCTTTCTTTCATTTGTCTCTGGTGGAACAGCACGACTAAAGCCGGATGTTCCCTTCGTTTCGGCCTGACTGTTGCAGAACCAGTGGCGCTGTTTTGATTCCATTTGAATAGCATTAGATCTATTACGAGTTGCGCTTCCCATTGAGTAACTCTTCCCTGGCTCAACCGTTAAACAGATCGATAAATTTAATTAAAATTTTGTAAACATTCCAAGAAGGAGCTTTAACTATGAAGCAGAAATACAATTATTAATGTATTATGAGCAATTGAGCAATCGTGTGTCGGTAAAGCGATCGTCGCGTACGCGTGCTCACTTCAACAAGAGATAAACAGAAAGTAACAGTGTATTCATTCTTGAAGAATCTTTTGTTGTATGACATGCTATTATCGTGCTATTCTTTACGGTCACGGTATTTTAGTACGTGAATTCGACTTAAAGAGGTCGACAAAAAATCCTGAAAACTTGATACAACCGAGCTAAGATAAGGCCTGAGCGCGAAACGTCAGACATTGTTACATCATCATGCGAAGACATAATTCAAGGCTTATTATTGGTAGAAATGCAATTAAACGTGTCTTCGGATGATGATGTAACAATGTATGACGTTTTCGCGCTCAGGCCTTATCTTTAGGGGGCGTTGGCTAAGGCCATGTTGGTCATATTTCTGAATACAGAATTTGAAAACGTTAATCCGTTTTCAAGTTATCGTGCAAATGACGGACAGCCGGATAAACGTACAGACCAAGCGTGCATTCTTATAACATCCTAATAAAAGCAAATGGCAGTTGAAGCAGACAAACGTGGCAGTGAAGCTAAAATTAGAAACTGGACATCATTGACCTTCGCGAGGCCAACGAAAGACAGGCCAAGGCACTCAAAAGTCACCTGACCATCGCGGGTCCAAGCAACAATTCATCCTACATTGTTTCCAACAAACGAAAAAACACTGATTGTTAAAATCCAAGATGGATACAATGAAGGATGAATTGTTGCTCGGACCGCGAGAGTCAGGGACTTTAGAGTGAATTGTCTCTCTTTGGCTTGTGGCCTTTCCTATAAAGCGTTTGGACAAGTTTTAATAGCCGTCTAAAGAGAAGAACTACTTACAGCTTTAAAACGATGTGTCATATGACTGTATTAGTCGAGAAAAAATTTGCATGCCGATTCACCTACATCCATCGGCTATTAGTTTTGTACCAACATAATATTAACCACTTTAAGCCTGTTATTAGTAAGATTGCAATCTAAATATATTTTGTTTTGTATGTCAGCATTTTTTGTGACATTCTTCTTAAGATGTTTATTCAATTGATGTGTTTTATTCAATAAATATTTGAGTTCTTAGCGTAACTTGTTTCATGAGGTGTAGGCTATCAATGGAAGTGCTATGAAATCAATTTCATCAGGAATAGACATGATTTCATAAAATTGGGCAGGTAACAATGAAGGATTAATTTAAACAAGTCCAAATTACCCTGGGGTAAATTGAAGTCTTTACATTGGGAGTTCATTTGGAAGCCTCCTGCAGTTGCTTCCCCGGTACATGAATTATCGTCGACACTAATTAATATCCATGGAAACTCTCGTATGCCATTCATAAACTTGCGATGCCTTTGTAAGCTCTCTCATATTTCATTGTGTCGCTGTCACAAGCACTTCGCTTGGTACACTTGAAGAGTAAACGAGAAAGCGATGCAGCCATGATTATATGAACTCTATCAGCTCATAATGCCTTAATTTCTATGTCACGGTGGGTTACAACTTCAAACAGTAGAAGTTGACTCTGGGAACTTTTTGAAGACACTATGTTGTTATAAGCAAATATGTTTAGATCCAAATTTATTAAAAAAACTCTTTTTCATTTTTAGTTGGTTCCTTTGTCTGGAGCTACTTAACAAACATACAAGAGACTTCTGATCCATGTAAAGCAGACTTACAAGGATTGCTATCGGATATGGAATTAGAAAAAAAATTTTCTTCTGATATCCGCAAATTCTCTCAAGCATTTGAAAAGTCTTTTTTCTCCGAGGCTCTTAATGCCGGAGCTCATGTAGACGGAAGTGTCATCTACTCCACTGATTCTTATATTCCAGCATCTGCAAGACTCAACTTGACGATCGATTTATTTGGACAATCAGTTAATTTATTTGAGGTAAGTTTAAAAATTATATCCTCTTTTTTCTTATCAACACTTTATGTGGATTACACAGATGTTTCGTTCTGATGTCATTAATACTAATACTACACAAACCATAAGTAGCACTTTAGGCAGTAACCCGAAACAATAATTTATGAAACATTAAGTATCCTTCAATGATAGTTAATTATTATGAAATTTTTAAGTAGTTTTGACGATCTATGGCTACCCTCTCCTCTTCAAAAGGGAAGAAACAAAGTAGATAGAAACAGTACATTTATTCCCTTAAAACAACTGTTTCTAATGCTCCTTTTACGATGAAACTCACTAAACTTTCCGAAATACAAGCTACATTCAAAAATCCGTGCTAGTCGTGTTAAGCGTGTCGTGTTGCTAAACGCCTAGCACGGAGCACGGGCTTTTTTCGTCCGTGTTCGCGTTAGCACGACGTTGGCGCACATGCTCATTGTGACATTCCTCATCTCTCTCATGAAATGCTGTAATGGCGGAAAAAAGTCACTTCCCTGAATATTTTATAGTTATACGAATTAATTGCGCCATCATCCCTTGAATAATTAATGCAGAAGGAACTCTATTTTGTTCAAGAACATCGGTTACGGAAAGAAGAAAAGTTATTTTTGATAATCAGAGAAGATTGGGTCGAAAGTAAAGTGCCTTTCACTAAAAGCTCCACTATCTCCATCTGGCGGGAAAATTGTAATCTCGATAATTAGGACCATGGCCCACTAGATTATAGAAGGCCTGTCCATCTGTGGCCGACGTGATAAAGGCCTGCTCATTCGCTATGAAATCGTGAAATCAGGGGCAGCATCGCAGGGGCAGCTGGAGACCTCTACCGGCAAAAAGACATAACAGTTCGCTTTTTGCCGGCAGAGGTCTCCACTAGAAAGCACCTACTTGCAAGGCCGCTCTAATATAGGCATTGGTCTATATGAACTAACTGGATGCACCACTCCCATTGACTGTGTGGCAGGCAAGTGAAGCCTTATAATCGACTACTTTTGCCCAGTAGGAAGGGTATCGCATCGATGTTAGTTAATATACATCGACGGAGCAACGCGTCTTTTAAACAAGCATTAGACAGTACAACCACATCTTTAGAGTTAGATTTTTGGTCGTTTGATTCATCGATTTATATAGTATATCATATAGTTAAAATACATGAATGGCTTTATTTAAAAAATTAGCTAAAAATGGTGCAATCTTGTTCAGCTTATATATTTATTTGGTAGCATTCCGGATGGAATAAATTGCATTTAGGATAATAAATTAGAGAAAGTGTAGTTCATAATTGGGAAAATATAGGTTACAATATAAATATTTAATAGAAGTTCGGAATTGTTTACTTGCTCTTCAGTAAAACTCTAAAGTCTTGATCCAATTGTCCTTTAATATAATGTTCTGTAATTATTGATAATAGGGTAGACTGGTTGGTGATGGCAAATAATTACAATATTTTAATGACACCATTATGATACCAAAAAAAAATAAATTTCGATGCTAAGATATGCCACTTAATTTATCAAACTACATATAACGGCATGCCATGAACGAATATAAAAGAGTGATTAATAAGTGCAAAGATGGTTGAATTATATTCAGTGGCAATGCTGCTTTGATGTCATATTGATGATGGTAGTTCGTTCCATAACGAGGCCAACGAGATAACAGGTTGGATAACGAGGTTGGATTGTTGCTAGCACCCCTATGGTCAGGTGACTTTTTCGCTTCCAGGCCTTGTTATCTCGTAGGCCTCGGTTCATAAATAAATGTCATTGTAGGGGAAATGGTTGGATAGATATTTGGATACCATTATTGGGATTTCGAATTTGTATCGACGTGTGAGCCGGTAATCGGTGTTATGAATATACCAATCTCTAATGAATTCTGCGGGATGACTTTTAGATCTAAAGCATTTGTCAATTAAATAATAAGTCCAATGTAACATATGTTTGGTAGAGTAGAGCGATGATAATAACTGCAAATTCGGGTAATTGAAGTAGTTTTGCTTAATTTGAATGTTGTACGTATGATTTTATTATAAGGCGAAGTACACCATCTTGTAGTTGTACAAATAGGCGTAGCAAAGAAAATCTCTATTCGCCATAAATTACACAAACTAATTTTATTTAATCATGTAAAAAATTCAATAACTTGGACAGGTTAAAGATGCATATTAATCAATAAATGTTTTACTTTTCCTTGATAACTTTTCCCTTAATTTTTAAATAAATATTTCATATATTCTAAAATAAAATTTGTTTTTTTTTTAATATTTTAATTACTGATTAAAATTTTTGCATTTCCACAAGAATAAATTCAATAATCATCGAAGAAATTAGATAGTTTGCCACGTTAGCATATAGAAACCAGCGACCTTTTGCCCTTCCTCCTTGGAAGAAGTAGTCGAATATTAGGCTTCACTCAACTCCCATAGAGTGGTGCATCCAGTTAGTTAATATAGATCGATGAATATAGGTCATGACAAGGCATCCCATCATGCATTAGTTCGAAGCAAAATGGCGGATCGATCTATCGAATTAAACAATCAAAAACTAATATCTGTTCTATCAGAACGATTTATAGCTGAGCAATCGGTCATTTTAAACGAATTTATATATTTAAATAGCAAATTTCTTGAGTTCGAAGCAAATTTCTTAAGTTAGATTTCTTGAGATCGAAGCAAATTGGCGGCCTTGTCATGACCTCTATTAGAGCGACCTTGCCTACTTGCCATTTATTAAAATGAAAAATTTTGTAAAGCAAAGGAAAACTGAAAAAGTGCATTGGTTGCAATGTGAATGCAATTCTTCTGATCGAAATGAACATAAGGAACGTTTTATTAAATTAATTCTTTTTTAACATTATAAAAATTATTTTTACAAATTATGCAAATAATAAAACCGGCAGAGAATTTAAATCTCTGCTGCTACAGAAAAAACCTTTATCCAGAAAAGTTTAAAAACTTTGCTTTATCCAGAAAAGTTTAAAAATGTTTTATATAAGTAATAATTCTAATGATATTTGCTGTTTTGTAATTTTAATTTTAAACCGTCGATAGCATATGTTCTCTTATGTTCTTCTACATTATGAAATCCATTATTTCTAATTCTGTAATAAATTAGAACTGGAATTTCATTCATAACTTAATGAAGGTAAATGAAATATACGCTGTCGGAAACTAGAACATAAATTTTAATTTTTATTATCAAAATATTAATAATAATAAAATATAAATAATAATCGGAACACGTTCTAATTTTATCTTGTGAAAAAACTTTTTTTTTACGATTTTTCAAATTTTGTATATTTATTTTTAAGTATTTTATTTGTAAACTCGACTTTTCAATATAAGCCAATAATGACTTCTGGAAATGCCAGATTTTCTTTGTATATTTTATCAAATATTATAATAAATTTTAATTATAATTATTATTAATATTATAATTTTATTTTGGGCTGGAGAAGGTTTTGCTCTTTGGGCTTTTATTAATTAATTTATCAAATTATTATTAGTTCTTTATTTTCTTAATCTTTTGATCTGTTAGTTTTTAATTTAATTTTTTAATATGTGTTTGTCTTTATTATTTAATTATTATTTGTAATTCGTTATTTATATGTTTTTCATTAACCCCGTTTTGGGCAGTTTGCCTGTTGGGGGGCAACGTGGGGCTTTCCCCTCCAGATTATCTGGTGGGGTATTCTCTTATCATTGTTACAATTATTATTATTATTATTATTATTATTATTATTATTATTATTGTGATTAAAATTGAGTAAATCTATGAGAATAGATCCCATAAATGTCGTATGTGCTAAAGCTCTTGATGTAATATGTAATATGTTAATACTCTAAATGCTATCTAGATGTCACCAATAGGAAGCACAAATTATAGCTTAAATGCAGGAAAGGCTATATTGACCGATTTCATTTGCTACTGTTGTAGAGAAGGCGAATAAGCGGTCCATCCGTGATATGAGGTGGAGGCAAATATTTTTCTCCTGTTTGCCACATTGGCACTAAAACTCGGCCCTAGCCAAAGCTTCGGTTTCATTTAACCAAACTTATCGCACGCGTTTTCGTTTGTTAACGACAATAATAACAATAATTATACAACGATCAAAGCTTATTGAATCAACACCACCTACAAAGAAAGTCTGCGCACTGAAACGTCATACATTAATAAATTAAAAGATTAAAAATTATTATAGATGAGTCATTCCATGTCAAATCGTCAAATCGGCTGTGGGGCAACTTTTTTAGAATCCAACCAAATTTGTTCCAGTTACTAATTGATATTGCGTATGAACACTGGTAAAATATTTTGTTTTAAGTCCAACTCGTATCTTTGAATATATGGCTCAAAATCAAAGAGGTGAGCATTTTCAGTTTTCAGTTTTCGAAAAAATAAACTTGCATTAGAAAATTAGTTTATAATTTACATAGATAGTGCTTTGTGTTTTCTAATGGTTCTGAATAGGGGCACGCAAAAAACCTGTTTATTTTTTAGTTATGGCATAAAATAACAGAAATGGAAGTAAATATTATCATTTCGGGAACGTTTTTTGAAATTGTATAAAATATGATGTAAGTAATTTAATTTATTATTCCTTTTAAAAAAGTAAAGCAAAACGGAGTTCTCAATTAGATTTGATCAAAATATTTAAACTTTGAAATATGGATTTTTACGAGTATTTATCGTGATATCGTGTTGGATGTGAATTCACAAACGAAACTTTAATTTATTTTTTTTATTATGAGCCTGTATATTCAATTCTGATTATGATGCAAAGGGGCGATAATGTATCTATTTATTTATGTCCAAACAATTTAGAATAAATAAACTCAATGTTGATATATTTTCCCTTTTTCGACGTTCCCGGAAATGACGGTCACGTTCCCTGAATGACGATTACGATTATTGTTTACAATTGACACAAAGAAAACTTTTTCAGCAGTATTAAATCTTCATTATACTTTAGGAATTATGACTTTTTGGTCAATTACACAATATTTTATATAATAATATACCAATTGAGTCTTACAAGGAAATCAAAAATAAAGAATCACAATCTTTATTTACTTCTCAAATACACTGTCATATCACTGACTTATGATCATCCGTTAGTAATGGAAGCAGCTACCCTTCGCCTCTATAACTGCTGATAGGCGTCGTGGCATGGACGCAAGAAGTGCGCGATATGTGTCAGATGGTATGGTAGTCCATTCCGCTTGAAGCGCTGTCCACAGAGCTTCGAGAGTCATAGGTGGAGGGTCCAGCTGCCGTATATTGCGTTCAAGGTGCTCCCACAGATGTTCGATTGGATTGATGCCCGGCGAATTAGCGGGCCAGGGGAGCACTCGAAAGTCAGTAGCGTGTTCTTCGAACCAATCCAGAAGGAGACGTGCCTTGTGCCAGGATGCACTGTCCCGCTGGAACACACCATCACATTAGGGGAACATCGTGAGCATGTACGGGTGCACCTGGTCCGCTACGATTGACAGATAACTACAGGCATTCAAATTGCCCTCTAGACGAATCAGTGGACTTAACTGTTCCCAACAGAAGATCCCCCACACATGCACAGTACCCCCACCAGCCTGTTTCCGGCCCACAATAGCCTCCTGCAGTCTCTTTTCATGGCGTTCACGACGCACTCGCCATCGCCCGTCAATCTTATGGAGCAAAAATCTTGACTCGTCGGAGAAGGCGACCTTAGCCCACTCGTCTGTGGAAAGATGGCGGTGCTCACGTGCAAAGTCTAGGCGTCGTTGACGATGACCCCTGGTCAACATGGGCGCAGCAACCATGCGTCGACTGTTCAGTCCCATCCGTAGCAGGGTGCGTTCAACGGTAATGTCGGATACACGTCTGTTGGCACACCACTGTTGAATCTGGTGGTCAGTTGATGGACTGTGGCTCTCCTGTCACCTTTTACGAGTCGTCGTAGGCGCCGCTCACCCGTTGGTCGATGGCTCGTGACCCTTTACAGTGATGGCGTTGGGACGCGATTTCTGTCCCTGCTGTCCAGTCTTTGTACACTTTCTCTACAGCGAACCGTGAACAGTTCACAAATCGCGCAGTATCGGAGATGGTGCCACCCTTGCTGCTATAGGCCACCCTTGGCCTAATATCATCCCTTTTTGGATGTCCGTTAATCCGGACGTTTACCCATCTTGAGGCTCGTGCACCTGCCGTTTGATGCACCAGCTTTAAAGCTTTCTCAGCCTGTTATGCAAATTTTGCAATGTGTAATCGTTGTTGGGGCGAGCCATGCGTGTGTCTTGAAGGGCTGCTGGTCATAATCATTGATATGACAGTGTACATTACTTTGCAGGACTTTTCTCAAAAGTCATGGGACACACCAATTTTCCATAAAAATGAGGCATTCCCATGCATTTTAAATGTTATCGTTCATCTCAACACTACACAATAGAGATCGCTTGCATGCTTGTAGGAATGGCTCAAAGAAAGCAGCTTTTGGACTTCGAGATGAATACAATTGATATTATCAGGAAAAATGGAAGGAAAGATTCCACAACCTGGATTCGAATCAGGAACCATGAGTATCACCTCTACCAGTCGTGAGAGGTTCCTGGGCCAACGTGAAGAAGGTACAGCAAGGCTGTCACCCGGTGTTCTTAAAGACTACCAGGTTGTCAAGATGCAGGCCACTGATAAGACGGGCACCCAGCTTGCAGATCGGTAATTTCTCCTTTCTAACCAATCAAAACATTTGATGAGCACATATAAAAAATTATAAATGGAAACTGGAGATGAAATTGGGGATACTCCAATCATAAGATATTGATATTCACCAGGAACCACGAATCTTGATTACCTGGTAGTCTTTTTCCTTCCATTTTTTTTTCTGGTATATCATTTTCTTAAGATTGGAGTATCATCTGCAGTTTTCATTTATAATTTCTTAGGAATACAATTGTTTGGTGACACCTTGCAGCAAAGTGTTAGAGAGACCTCCACTCTGCTAAACATCTCCAAATCATCCGTTCAAAACTCCAGACGTGGAAAGAGTCCGAACAAGTGGAAAGATAAGGGCACTTCGCAGGGTGGTCACTGCAAACCGTAAAACATCGGTTGATGGACTGACAAGATCCTTTACTGACTCTATTAGCTTCGCAAGGATCTGCATTCGCTGGGTTTTCATGGCAGAGCTGCGGCCCATACACCCAACATGATCAGCACCTGCCAACACAGCGCACAACAAGGGTTGTAGGTAGATGGTTTGATGAAATGTGGGTGTAAGAATTTGACTGGCCTGTACAGAACCCCGATTTCAACCTCATTGAAGATCTTTGTGATGTGTTGGAGCGTCGATAGCGCGCAGGAGCGGAGTGCCCGAAATCTGACTGAACTGTCAAAGGCAAGTTTGGCAGAATGGCGAAAAATTCCTGCGGAAACATCAAAAACTTGTGGACAGTATGTCCGACAGAATAGAGGATGTGATAGCAGCAAAAGTTGGAGCAACTAGATACTAACACAAATATTTTTCAGTGTTTCCATTAAATTGATGGTGTCCCATGACTTTTAGCAAGGTATTGTATATTAATGCTCTAAAAGAAAAAAACAAAAATTAGCTTAAAATAGCTAAATCTCTCACCTTTATCTGTGTAGAGAATGCAAGCATCATTTCGAGAATGCAGGCGTCATTTCGAGAATGCAGTCATCATTTCAGTAACGCATGTCATAGTCCGAGAACGTTCCCGAAATGATCGTTTCCGAAATGATTATTTGACATTTGAGTTTGTGTATACGGCATCGACCCCACCCTAGAAGCCGGATTTCAGGGTTATAAGCTAGTAAATCGTGTTATTTAGCATAATTACGCTAAAAGTATATACTTTTCCCGCAAACGAAATATATAATGGCGTTCCCGAAATGATAAGGAATTAATGTACACTACACAAATTTTAAACTGAAAAGTGCTTAACCAGCAAAATGAATCATAGATTGCACAAAATACACAAATACTGGCTCCCTTATCGAAAAAGCTTCACGTGCATCCTCACCAGCACCATCTATCGCGGTTATTTCGAAACATTTTGCCCAACCCCTTATTGCGTTCACGAAATGACGTGCTAACTGTCGGACAACTTTTGAAAAGCCAATAAATGAAAATCTTAAAGGACAAGTACCACTAAAAATCACATACTCTTTTTTATTTAAATTTTGTTAGTTCATGACGTTTATAGTACACTTTCATTAATAATTTTCTATAAAAATCATCATATTCCTTAAAAATCTGCGATGAAAACGGCAAAATACGACAGTGAGCGAAAAACGGCGTCCGCCATGATTTTGTTAGCAAGCTGGCGATGTGACGTCATCGGCCTGCTCCACAATTCAGTAGGAGACGTTAAAGAGCTCATCTAATTGCTTGTAATCTTCGACACCGTGATTTTTTTAAGTAAACATACAAGAAAGAGTTTCTAAATATTACCTTGGCCATTTTAATTTATTTAATGACCTCTGTGTAAAGGAATGTTTATTGAAATGTGTTGCTTAGGTTAGTAAAGTCACGACTAAATTATTTTAAAAAAGGAGACGTTATATGAATGACACTGAATGAATTTGGAAACTCTTCTTTCCAAATTAGCACAGTTTTGCTCGCGATTAACATGACATCGATTTGAACAGTAATTATGTAACTATTGTATTCATTCGGTATTCGTGTGTAACAATTATGCTTCACCCTTTTCTGCTCAAGAAATAAGAAAAAAGCAACGGATAGATTTTTTCGGACAGATAAATGGAATCCCGGCAAAAGCAACGGCGTCTCTTCTGTGTGAATATGAGGTCGATCCAATTATTTACCAAAGAAAAAATAGGAAAAAAAACTATTCAAAACCACCACTTTTATCAGATATGTGTAATCGTCCAAGCAAAAAAAAAATGTATCTATATACAAAACTCGCTATAATCCATATAAATAAATGAAAATATTGCCTGTTATTAGACAGTTTGCGATTTTTCGTACGAAAATCAAAAAGATACGAAAACGAAAAATTAATACGACGTTTAAAAATTTTTCATTTTCATCACTTATGTAACGGAATTTTTTCAAGATTTTCGTAGGGAATTTCGTGTGCAATTTGCGTATGACGAAACGAGTGCGCATTCATCTGCGCATCAGCTCCCCGATTCATAATGGACGCCAAACTTTAGCTCCGTCGAAGAAAAAGTTTGAACGTACAGTGCATTTCGACAGCACAAACAACTCTATTAAATAAACATGAATTACCTACTGCAGTAGCTTAAGCAAAATGTTGATAAAATATCTATTCTAAAATGTTGATAACTAACTTTCGAATCGACTGGAATAATCCACTTTGAACAGGGACGAATGCTGCAAGGGAAACAAATTTCGTTTCGAAAAAATGAAAAGTTGGTTTCGTGCGCACAGCACAACTTGTTTGACGAAAACAAAAAATAATCATGAGTAAATACGAAATTGCCACTTAAATTATGTCGTTTTCGTGTTTGTTTGTTTTTTTTGTACGAAAAATCCCAAATTGTCTATTATTTAAGAAACAGAATCAAAAATGTTTTATTACTGGAAAATTAATCAAAGATTTTTTTGTAAGAAAATTCAAATTTTATTGATAAGCAGATAAAGACAACTAAGTAGGAATAAATGAAGAATGAATAGAAACACTGTAGGAATATATGTAAATATGCTATAAATATGTCTTTAATATCTTCGGTATTTAAACGCACAGTACTCCTCAGAGAGAAATTCTTTCCTGATAATGCTCACAACACAATTTGGAAAAACTTTTCTGTTATTTTTCTCAAGCCAGTATATCTATATTGCCTGTAAAAATAATGAAAGTTAATTAGATAACGGTCTAAAAATCCTACATGTTATGAATATTAAGCTATGTGGGAGGGGCGTTTTCCCCGTCATGGCAGTTGCCTAGAAGTTCAACTGGCTAATCTTTTTATTTGCGGCTCCAATTTGTATGGCTTAATTTCACGATTTTCAAATAATTCATAGAATAGTTTTAAAAATCTCCATCGAAATTTTTGTCGCTTGAAGAGAATTCAGAACTGCTATCCGAGCCGCACTTAGCCATATCGTATACCTCAAACAATACTAAAAGTAGCTACAGCTCGCATTTCAGCAGGCCGATGACATCACGGGGATGATCGCTCCACATCCAAAATGGAGCGCGACGGATTTTACGAAATACGTATGTAAACGCAGTTTTTATATATTTAGAAAAATTTTTGGCAATTTTTAATATTACTACATTAATTTATTTTCACTCTACATTATTTAGACAAAAATTAGTTTTTAAGTGGTACTTGTCCTTTAAGTAATAAAAATACAGTTTCCCATTATTTGTTTAAATAAGTGATATATAAAGCTATATACTAAGGCATAATTTTCTATGTTTAGTTTAATGTCATTTTTTTTGTTTGAATTACAAGAAGCTGTTTATGGACGCGTTCCCGAAATGAGTTTTGGAGTATATTTTAAATAAAAAAAAATAGGAAGTTTGAACATAATACCATTGAATTCACAGAGCACAGACAATAACAGATGATACCTATGTTTTAAACCCCACATTGTTATATTAACATGTAATTTTAATATAAAAATCTTTTTTCCGAAGTGAAATCTTCACCTCTCTGATTTTGAACCATATACGTTTTTATACAGTACTATATCCGTGGATGTTGGTGAACGGTCATTCGAAAAAAAATCATAACTCCTTAATAAATCGAGATTTCTTCACGAAAGTTTGTAAAAACATAAGAAATAGTGGTGAGTATTGAGCGAAATAGCATAAAAGCAATGTTTTTACTATTTAATTAAAATAACCCTATTTATATCATAAAAATGGCTGAATACTATTATGCTGTATAGAAGATAAGGGCAAGACGAATGAACGACGAAATTTTACCAGCAAATACATTCAACCATTTTCTATACGTGGTTAAAGTTTCAGTTTGTATTTCGGCTCCCTTCCGCCTCTCCACGTATTTACGTACGCGCATGTTCAAACCTGCTCGCCACCCGTTTATGCATGTCTTGAAGGCAAAGGCACTACACTGTCAGTCTCTCGCTAGCCAAACTGCGTGTCACATCAGTCTCTTGTGTGAAGTATCTTTCACTTTCACACTTAATAATGTTATTCTTCAATCTACGAGCTGAAGAACTATCGGGTAAGGGAATTAAATATGTTTACCATAATTTACGTGTTCGTACCTGACAGTACATTGATGTTAAGGCATTGTATTTCATTTTGTGTATAAGAAGAGAAGATAGTGTATCATTAGTGTTCACGATAATGGATCCTTGTTCTTTTGGACTGTTAACGATCGATAATTGTCACAAAGTTACTTACACCCAATCTATTGGCCTCTTGGATGTGAAAATCTTGCCTGATGAAGACCAGCGATTATTGTGGAGGAGATTGAAGAAACCGACGAACTTAAAGACTGTTTGTTATTATCATTTAAAAATGTATTCTAGTGACAAATATACACATCTATTGGACGAAAATGTTGTGATCCATATGGAAGACACAAGACTATTATTAAAAAGGAGTTGCGACAGATAACAGAAGAGCTCGCCGATAAAAAGAAAAAATTCTCACTTATACCTGGACAGTGTGTGTGTACAAATTATTATGCAAGATTACAAAACTATAGTGATGATTCAGACAATTTTATGGAGGATCTATCACCAGTAGGTGTACTTCCAGACGAAGAAAGAGAGACAATAAATTCATCATTTGCACAAGTAGGAATATCTCCATTAAAAGAGAAGAGGCTCAGCAGTGACCAAAAACGTTCTCTTGGAAAGAGGAAATTAGCACAAGCTTCATCAGCTATTAGAGGTAAATTGGATAAAGCTCTTCAGGTTACATTGGATTCGAGTTCAAATAATTCAAGCAAAGATTTGATTGCACTTGGTAGGGACTACAGTGTGTTCAACTATTATAAGACACCCTCATTTTTTGCTTTAAAGCCTAATACGAGTGAATATTTAACTATAATTTTTGTTCCCGTGAAAAAGGGCACTAAAAGAAATACAACCATCACCCCTTCAACCAGAATGTGCATGTACTTCATATCTATGCAAAAATATGCTAAAAATCAGGTGTTCAAAAATTATAAGACATCGTTTTTGGCTTGTCAACTGCTATTTGTCTTCCTCCAAATTTTCAATATGCCAAGGGGTAGCAGCTTATCTGAATATGAGAAGGGCCAGATCGACTCACTTTACGATCAAAAACTATCATTGGCTGCCATATCTCGTAAAATTCAAAGGTCCAGATGTGTCGTTCGAAATTATTTGAAATTAAAACACAATTATGGACTAAAAACCATCATAGAGGACGCAAACCTCTCCTAAGTCTTAGAAATAAAAGGGACATTGTTCTAAAGTTAACCAGTGGCGAATACTCTTTAAGGGAAATACAACGGTCCATTCCAGTACAAGTCTCTCTGAGCACAATACATAATGTTATATCAAATAATAAGAATGTGAAATGGGTGAAGAGGAAGAAAAAGCCAGTTTTGACGTGTATGCATAAAGAGAAGCGCTTAGAATTTGCTAAGAAACACCAAACATGGGACAAGGAGTGGCGGAAAGTGATTTTCTCAGATGAGAAAAAATTCAATCTGGATGGGCCAGATGGATGCTCGTACTATTGGTATGACCTCCGTAAGACTACGTTCGCACTACGAAACTAGTTACAAATAGAACTAGTTTCTTTTCTGGTTCCAGGTGAACCAGTTCTAATTGAACACTAGTTTTATCATCCTCCTGTTCGCACTGGAAATCCTGTTTAGAGGTGGAAATCCAGTTCCAGACAACGAATAGAGCGTGCCCTGGAATGATTAATGCTTCTTCATCGTTATTTAAAGATGGCGCTTTTTGTTTTCCAAATTTAGTTTCGCCATCTTTCCACTTTTCTTGATATGTTTGAGAATTGAGGACACTGTTGTTCGGTAGCCATTGTGTATTTTTAATCCGTGATCGTATCGCTATTCATGAAGACTTATGGGAAACTACCCAGAAGTCTTTGCATGAACAAGCACTCTCCAGCCCCAGATCCAGTTTGAGAAACTGGGGTTGGAAACCCCAGTTCCAGAGCCGAAAGAACTAGTTCTTCTTACACCCAGTTTTGTTCGCACTTCACTGATAAAACTAGTACCTCTGATAGAACTAGTTTCTTTTGGCTAGTGCGAACGAGCCTTAAGAATGAGGAAATCCTAAGCAAGAGGCAATCTGGAAAGTGAAAATTATCCATTACATGTAATTCAGTATGATTATATTAATGACATCGCATTTCGTTTTCATTATGCTCAGGTGGGCATTTGGTGGTAAAGGCAAGTCTGAAATTGTGTTCATCCGTTCAACCCTGGACTCAAAAGCATATCAGGAACTGTTGTCACACTATTTGATTCCTAGAGCACAGCAAATTGGTGGACGAGGCTGGATATATCAGCAAGATAATGCCAGCATTCATACATCTGCCTCCACTAAGGCATGGTTCACAGCCAAGAAAGTCCGTCTTTTGGATTGGCCATCAAAAAGTCCGGACTTGAATCCTATGGAGAATGTGTGGGGTAAATTGTCGGGATCTGTGTACAAGCATGGAAGACAATATTGATGTGACAAGCTATCGTCCGGTTACTATTCAGTCAGTTATCCCTAAAGTGTTTGAATCTATCATTTTAGATAAAATATAGTGTCACTTTAAACATATCATTATTCCCCAGCAACATGGTTTTATTCCAGGGAGATCTGTTCTTACGAACTTACTAACATATGAAAATTCTATCTTTTACAATCTCGACAGACATAAACAAATTGATGTTATTGATACAGATTTTACTAAAGCCTTTGATAAAGTAAACCATAATATTCTATGTAAGAAACTTGAAGCCTTCGGTATCAGAGACCCACTTTTATCTTGGATCCGTAGTTTCATTGTGTCTCGGCGTTTGTACGTTAAAATTAAAGGCAAAAGCTCCTGTTCATTTAGTGATACTAGTGGGGTACCCCAAAGTTCACACTTGGGCCCTCTTCTGTTTCTGCTCTAAATTAATGACATCGCCGAGGTACTGAACGGAGTTCAATTATTGTTATTTGCAGACGACTTGAAAATATTTACCTGTATTAATGATGAATGCGATTGCAATGCACTTCAAAATTCTTTGAATGCATTATCATTATGGTGTACACGTAATGGCATGATGCTCAATATTAGAAAATGTAAAGCTTTGTCTTTCTGCAGAAACAAACACGTGGTGTCTTATCCTTATTCAATTGATGATATCATTTTAGAGAAGGTTACAAATATAAAAGATCTTGGTGTCATTTTTGACAGTAGAATGACTTTTACGTCTCATGTAGATTATATCCTCAAAAAATCCTATAAAAATTTAGGTTTTCTGAATAGACATATACAACCTTTTCAGGATATTACATCAATTAAAATTCTCTGGAATTAGTGCATTAGTTCGTCCAATTCTGGAATATGCCTCCATAATCTGGTCTTCCCATTATGTTAAATATATTGATGCAGTTGAAAGAGTTCAGAAAAGATTTCTTCGCATGATTGATAGAAAACTGGGTAATCTTTCCTTCAATTATGTCCATCTTCATAAACTTTTAAACATTGAAACTCTGGCCGATAGGAGAATACGTTCAGACCTACTCTTTCTTTTTGACTTACTGAATTCCACTGTTGACTGTCCTAATTTACTAGAACTGATTCCTATCCGTATCCCTAACTACATTACTAAGAATACAGTACCCTTTCTGATTGAGAAATCAGTGTCCGCCAATAATTATGTCTATAACTCACCAATTAGACGCCTCCTCAGGAGTGCTAATTCCTATTTGTCTAATTTTGACATTTTTCATGACAACAGACAAAAACTCAAACAAATTAATCTCTTCACTTATCCTGCTGATAATTAATTATTATTATATTATATATTCTGTTAAGTATATTAATTATTGATTGTTTTTAATTTATTTCATTAGTGATTTTATTGCTTTATTTATATCATTTTATTATATTATTTATATCTTTTCATCTTTCTTTATTTTTGTTTTATATTTATGATTATATTTAATATTTTCTTTTGTAAATGGGTTTTCCCGTCAATAAATCTAAATAAATAAATAAATAAATAAATAAATATGTCAGCAAACAAGAACTGGAAGCTTCGATCATACGTGAATGGAACAATATCAGTCAAGATTTCCTTGACAGTCTTCTCCGATCAATGAAAACTCGCGTGTTTGAGGTTATCCGGAACAGGGTAATCACACAAAATATTAGACTTCAAAACAAACTGGTATGTTAACACTATGTATTCAATCTCTGTACGTGTCTTATAATTTTTGAACAGTTCATTTTGATGCATTATTAAATGTTGACAAAATAAATGCATATTATAATAAAAAAATGTCTAATTTTATGTTTCTTTTGTTGCTCGTTTTCATGGGGACAAATATTATTGTAAACTATTCACTCATTAAGGCTTTACAGCAAAGAATGAGGGTGTCTTATAATAGTTGAACACACTGTATGAGGATTTAATCTATCGCGTCAAAATTTCCTTACAAACAACCGTGACAGTTCAAGAGAAAATACGGCTAATTTCAGTTGCGCCAAGAAGCTGGTCATTAAAGAAAGTGGCTGGAGAACTCGGAGTCAGAGCATGTGGTAAGAAAGTCGAGATCACATGGTTTGCTCTTCGATATCACAAAGAAGAGTGGCCATCCTTTGCCTGAAATTGTGGTAACAGCAGTGGTTGCATTTTATGAAGATGGTGGTTATAGTCGTGTATGTCCTGGTAAAAAGAACTTTATCTCAGTAAAAAAGAAGACAGAAGATTCAATAATACGAGAGCACGTGCAAAGCCTTTAATGTTGTGCAACTTGAAATAACTGTACTCATTATTCTGCGCAGAGAATCCTACAATTTCTGTCGGATTTCCTAAATTTGCCAAGCTGCGTCCAAAGTACTGCTACTGGCGGGGCAAAAGGAACACATACAGGGTGCGTGTGTGCAATAAACCAAAAC
This sequence comes from Rhysida immarginata, assembly GCA_023313115.1. Taxonomy (NCBI): domain Eukaryota; kingdom Metazoa; phylum Arthropoda; class Chilopoda; order Scolopendromorpha; family Scolopendridae; genus Rhysida; species Rhysida immarginata. The sequence continues at coordinate 23,580 of JAHWFO010100709.1, forward strand.
ATTAGGCGAATGGTACAAAGTGTAAAACATATAGAAGTGGATGACTTCTCTGAGAATTATACAATCGTAGTTCAAGATGTGGTTCAAGGCTATCACTGGATAAATGAGCAAGTGACTCTCCACCCGCTAATTATTTACTTGCACCAGAATGAATCACCGACTGTTCCGTGACTCTCCACCCGCTAGTTATTTACATGCACCAGGATGAATCACCGAATGTTCCTAAGCCAGTTTCTCTATGTGATTGTTTGAACCATGTAACCAGCACTTTCTGTCATTTCCGAAAAGTTGTAATTCAGCACCTCAAAACACTAGATAAGAATGTACAGAAAATGTACATGTATTACTTTAGTGATGGAGCTGCATCTCAGTACAAAACCAAGAAAAACATTGCCAATTTAGTTAATCATAAAGATGATTTTGGAATAGATGCTGAATGGCATTTTTTTGTCACAAGTCATGGGAAAATTCCATGTGATGCTATTGGCAGGACAACAAAGAGGTTAGTGACAAAAGCCAGCCTACAGCGTCCATTTACGGACCAAATTCTGTCCGCCAAAGATCTTTACGAATTTGCAAATGACCATTTTACTGGAATGAAATATTTTTATGTAAATAAAGACGATATTGGTCTCACAGAAATTGAATTGATGGAACGATTTAATAACACCATAAGAATTTCTGGTACAAGAGGAAGCCAGAGAAATTTCTGGTACAAGAGGAAGAGAAGGAAGACAAGAATAATTTTATACCAAGAGATGACCGACATTTGACAGTTTCCAGAGTTTCTTTGTCACTTAAATTCTTTGATACTCTTGTGTTTAAACGAGTGTGAAAAATATCTTTAGAAACTACGTTATATATCAAGCTCACAGTCTTTAAGATTTCGATTTTGACAGTCAACAATAAACAATTTCTATCTCCTTCCAGACTGAAAAATACAAATCTATTTTTTTTGTACAGAAAGTATACATAATGGAATAATTTTATGTATAAAATTCGTATTGTTTTTCATTTGCCCTCTTGCACAATAAATTTTTAAAAATAAGTCAAAAAATTGTATTTTTTCCTCTTTTGATCAATATGTCTCATACATCAAAATGTGGCGTTATAACACCACTATAACTGGAGAAAGTTTCGTGAAATAATTTGCAGTAGTACCTTCATAAATTATTTTTTTCCTTTTCGGCCGAGTTCCAAAGAATTGTACACTCCTCTATGAGTAACTGCATATTTCTCGAAAACTACTGACCCAAATAAAAAGATATTGCGTTTTCTTTCTAATTATACATAAATAACTGTTCACACAAAGTTTCAATAAAATTAAAAATTTCAGCGCCACAGGTTTTTTGGCGAAATTAGTCGATTTGACTCAGATAGTTTATTTAAAATAATTCATTATACAGGGTGACAAGAAAAACCTGATAACTTTTATTTTGTGAAAAAAAATATACATCACCGGAAACAAACTTCTGTCAACGGGTAATGATAAAGTACACTTTTCTCAGAAAACATATTTAAGCATTTTCGAAGTGGCCTCCTTCCGCTTCAGTACAGAGCCTCAAACGCTTTCGAAAATTTCTGGCCAAACGCTGCAACCCACCTACCTGTATCCGCTCCCATTCCCGAAGCAAGGATGGGGCGATATTTAGCGATCGCGATCTCGCAATTGCGTTTTCCTAGCCCATGTAATGTCAAAATTTCCTCTCGTTGATTAGACATTATTCGGGAAATCGCATTTTATGGCTAATGAAGAAACTATTGCTATTCATTAAATCCCGTGGTGGATGGTAAATTAACTTTTTTTATTATTTCAAAATGTATTTTAATTGATAATTCACATTTAGGTTTATGTAAATCATTGTTGTGGTCTGTGTCATTGTAAATTTTTTTATAACTCCCGTGAAACGAGCTCTTGCAGCACTACCTAAAGAGAAAGCCTGAGCGCGGAAAAGTCGTATATTGTTAAAACGTCATAGGTAGTCATCTTTAAACGCATTCCTACCAATAATAAGCCCTAAATTATGACTAGATATGATGATGTAACAATGTATGAAATTTTTGCGCTCAGGCTTTGAGTAAAGGTGATGTTGGCTCTTGCCCCATGTGGCTTTAATTTTTTTAATTCACTCGCGACTAATTACCTCGGTCTCAGGATATTATACTGTCTAATTGTTGATAAATTATTTCCTAATTAGTGTTCTTTTCTGTTTAGATCATTCTTCATTTTCTCCTTGCTTCTGCCACCTTACTTCTCCTGTGCAGCTATGGTGCCCACTGACATTGCCAGTATTTCTTCCTCCTTGGTCCAGCCTTGATTGTACCTCTATAATTCCAATTACGAGTTTACCAACGTGGTCCCCACGTTTCATGCGTGTCAATGTTTATTCCGATCCGTCGCTCGTTTTCGCAGTCCCACCGTATTTAGGCCTGGCCACGAAGCCTATTCGATCGGACGGTACATCTCTGCTATCTTTCTCCATACCCGACTATTTCATCCACGGAAACCATGCATCAAGACGCCACGGCTGTACTACCGCTCCACTGAGTAACCTTAAGCAAGTCGCAGTGTAATTTATTCATTTTTTTGTGACAGTAATTATTAATTTTTTAATTCATTCATATGTATATATATTTGTATATACAGTGTGTACCTGAACCTCGTGTACAAACTTGAAGGGGAGATAGTATGGGATTCTAAGCAAAAAAGTTCATATGAACGTGGGTCCGAATTTGAACGATAACTGAGATATGAACAGAAATAAAAATTCTACCACCAAGATCAACAAGTTAATAACTCAGATTCTCTAACGCCTAGGATAATGAAAATTGGGGGAATAATAGGGTATATAAAACTGTGTTTAACGTTAGAATTTGATTGACTTCCAATGAGTAGTTTCCGCGTTACGCAGTCAAGATCGTAACATGTGCTGGGTAGTACCAACACCTCCTAGAAAGAAAGCCTGTGCACTGAAAATTCATACATTGTTACATGTTCATAAGAAGTCATAATTTAGGGCTTATTATTGGTGGAAATACGATTAACAATGCCTTTTTATGATGATGTAACAATCTTTGAAATTCCAGTGCACAGGGTTTCTTTTTAGGAGGTGTTGGTAGTACTTGCATGTGAGCACAGGTTACGATGTTCAATGCGTAACGCGGAAACTACTCGTTAGAATTCAGTCAAATTTTAACAGTATACACAGTTTTATGTTAATTTAATTATCCTAGGCGTTAGAGAACCTGAGTCATAAACTTATTGAACCTGAATTTTATTTCTGTTCATATCTGAGTTATCGTTCAAATTCGGACCCACGTTCATATGAACTTTTTTTGCTTAGAATCAGTCATACTATCTCGCCTCCAAGTTTATACACGAGGTTCAGGTACACCCTGTATATCTATTGTTCAGACATTAATTCTTGTGGTTATCACTACTGACTAATACTCGTGCGAGCCACTGTGAGTACTTAAATTCATATTTTTTGATTGTGTAAAAATTTTTTAACTTCTATCATTGTTAACACGGGACACGCTCTATGTTTTAGTTTCCTCTTTACTGTCATTAATAGAATTTTTTATAATTTACTACGCAAAGTTTGTTATGATTCATTACTAGCCAAATATCCACTTTCACACTCGCCTCATCACTGGTAGCAGAGCGTGGTTTGTGGAATTGGAGCTTTTTGTGTCCAACTATGGCTGAATCTTTTTTTGATGACAGTCGTTCAATCCCTAAGCCCACAGTGCTAACTTTCACCAATAAAAGTATCGTATGTTAGCGTTCCTGGAGTCCAAGGGATTAGACAAATATGTACACGCTAAAACTTCCTTATCGACTTTGGATCCAGAGAGATCCGCTGTTCGAACAGACTGGGTACGCCTAAGGCATTATTTATTAGGTATGGTGGATGATGACACTGTAGTCATGTTAAAGGGTGACAATCCATTTTCCATTTTCCTTCTGGGAAGCCATCCATCAGCGTTATACCCGACTCGATTCTGTCACTCAGGCGGAAGTTATAGATGCCTTTCAGCCCTTTGCTTCCATGATACAAACGACCCCAAAGCATACGTAGCACGTGCATTGCAAATCTGCGTGGAGGCGGGTGCCGTAATCATTACCCATAGACGACAAGACCCTAATTGATCATATGGTAGCTGATTTGCCTTCGACCTATACGCCTTTAAGGCTCTCAGTGCAGATTGACCCTAACATGACCCTCGAAGTTTTTCATAGTCAGTTGAGTATTGTGTTCAACGATAATTCACGTGGACGCACCTCTTGCGTCACCACTTGCGTCACTACAATGCCTACTCAGGTACCACCCAACAGTGCTCTGGGGTAACCTATTACAATTGTGGTGGCCGAGGGCATGTCAGGTCTCTTTGCCCTTCTAAGCGGTTTTCACCAGCATCCTGCACCTCCAACATTCGCGTTCCCGAGCCACGTAACGTACGTAACACGTCCAAAATTTAAATCTCGCTAGCGCGATGGCAAAGTCCAGGGGCAGAAACCTACAGCAAACTGCGTTGGCCTCCCAAAGCAATAATGGATACTGGCAGCTCCTTCCATGTCATTAAGGACAAGAGGTTCTTTACATCTGTGCGAAGCTGCCATAGAGACATTCACACTGCAAACCCCCAAAAAACATTACCGCGACTGGTATAGGAATCGCGAGTGTCCCGTTGACCACTGGATCAGTTTTAACTTTACATGATGCGCTTTATGCCCCCTATGCGCGATTTAACCTTGTATCGATGAGTCAGTTAACCAAACAGGGATATACTTTGTCTTTTGGTTCTAACGGTTACTCAATAACTTCCGAACCCGTAGCTGCACAGGAGGTTGCAGATTTTCCATTCCTGCCAGTTTTATATCAAACTCCACCCGTTTGCCAAACGGCGCATCCCGTTTATTCCCTCGTAGTTTCTTATCTGGATGTCCATAATGCATTAGGGCACCTGTCGTGTAAAAAGATCGCCAAAGCACTAAAGCATGGCAGTATCCATGATCTAGAGAACTACTGAGATCACGCCACGCGTTCCATGTCTAGAGGCAGGGATGACTAACGCACCTCATAAAACTGTTTGACACCAACAGTCCACACGCCTTTTGTATCTCCTTCACGTGGACACGATCGGTCCCATGCCAGTTACTTCTGCTTATGGCCACAAATAACTTTTGATCGCCGTGGACGATAATACCCGTAACTCATTTGTGTTTTCTTTATCTTCTAAGGTAGAGGTACCGCAAGCCTTGATAAATTTAAGCAAACGATTACAGCAATCGACAGGAAACCGATTGGTCCATATAAGATCTGACAACGGTACGGAATTCACCACAACGAGTTAGCTGAATTTTGTACTACAGAGGGGATAATGCAAACAGTTTACCATATCTGAGAACCCCCAGTCACATGGTGTTGCAGAAAGGGCGGTCCGCTCCATCTGTGATGGAATAAGAGTCCTTTTTCCACCAGTATTGGGATCTTGCAGCGGCAATTGCAGCGTACAACATTAACTCTTTACCAAGAACAGGACAAACACTGTCGCTGGAAGAGTTATGGTCTGGTAAATGACCCACCTTCAAACAACGAGCACCATTTGGGTGTCTTGTGTACTATTTTATTCACAAATCACAACGATCCAAGCTCCAAGCGCATGCAATGCGTGGGATCTTTATGGGATACTCAGCATCGTCCCCAGGATACCTCGTCTATTCACTTGAGGAATCCAAGTTCCTTCGTGCTCGATCTGTGCGTTTCTTTCCTGATACATTCCCTGAAATAACTGCGTCTCACGGAATCTGTTCACAATTCCCTCAATGCCACAACTTCCTTACGATTCTACCCCGTTGGAGGTCCCCGAAACTGATGATACAGAACTCGTTAACAGACAGTTCTTACCCATTTCCATTTCGGCTCTCGAGGAGACTCTTCAATAGTCACCTTCCCAAGTGAATGACACGTTAACATCTTCACCTTCTGGCTTACACTCATCGGCTGAGTCTCCCTCTCCTCCTGAGTTGCGAAGATCCCAAAGATTTAAAGAGAAGGCGGAATAACAGCGAGCTGTTAACGTAAATCTTGCCAGCCTCGAGCATGAACAATGCAAATTAATCAAATCATCAGCAATAATTAAAAATGAGCGAGTGAAAATTTATTCTCCTCTAGGAAATTTGCAAGTTATAGGAAGAAAGAACATAAAATTTTTCAGTTTATCAACAACAAAGATACGATGTCCCTTTGACAACTTCTTTTTGATATGAGCAAGCACTCTCCTCCCCACAACATCGTCAATGGGAAGAGGCAATGAAGAGCGAGTTAGATTCGCTTCATCTCCACCAAGTTTGGATCTGGTTCCTAAGCCCCCCATTACTAAAATCCTAAAGACCAAATGGGTATATCGTATAAAGTGCAACACTGATGGGTCCATCTCCCGTTTCAGAGCAAGATTGGTCGCAATCGGCTCATCACAGGTATATGGCAGCCAATACGAACTGACGTTTTCTCCTTTGATAAGAATGGAATCGTTACGACTACTCTTCGCAGTGGCAGTCAGCACAGGCATGTCATTGCATCAATATGATGGGAAATGTGCATATTTGCATCCACCTATTGACCATACTATTTACTGATGCCATCCAAAGGATTACCAGTCCGTGCAGACGAAGTGTCCAAACTTCGCAAGTCCCCGTATGGACTAAAGCAAAGTGGCAGATGTTGGTACATGAAATTGTGTCAACTCCTTCGCCTGGAATTCACGCCTTCACGAGCTGATGATAGCCTCTTCATCTACAACGACGGCAGATGTTCAATCCTCCTCGCCGTATTTGTGGATGACATCGTCGCTGCCACTAATGATGTTCAACACGTAACTTCCCTATTGGATATTTTTCGACGTGATATTGAGTTGGTGGACCTCGGAAATGTTCGTCACCTTCTGGGCATGCGAATGACCTGTGATGGTAATTCCATATAATTGTCTCAAGCCCACTACATCCAGCAAGTCATCCAAGAGTACCAACTGCAGGATGTCAAGCCCAGGAACACTCCTCTCAACCCACACGTAGCGTCCGTTCTATCCGTCGCGCTCTATGTGGCCATAGCTTAATAGGGGTGCATGTTTTTTCTTCTCTTTCTCTCCGCTTCAAGCAGCAAGTCCTACATTGTTTGCAGTCCTTTTCTATTACTGAAGGGGCGAACGTGTCTCTACATGTAAAGTCCCATATGAGACATTTCCTCTCGACCATGGGACAAAGGTCCTCGGGTCGCTTCCTTGAGCAACCAGGTGGCTCCTGTGTGCAAGAGGCTTCTGCTGACCGCAAGGCTCGCGCGGCGACATTGTTGATGGTCGAATGACGTGGGCTGCAACCGACTGAGCGTCGCCAAGAAAGGCCATAAAGACCAAGGGAATCCACATCTGCATCGCAAGTGCATGTGCGTGGGTGAACAGTAGCACATCCAGGCGTAAAGCGGACGCTGTCCGGAATGACTCATTCTCTAATTGTACCCCAAGTTGAGGTGACTGCAATGCTTGCAACCAAGCTCTTATTTTGTCGGCAACACATGCAAGCATGTGCATCTGAAAAGGCTCTTTCCATAAGAGCGTCGACTTTGTATTTGACGAGCGACTTGTCCAATCCGTTTTGAGACTGTTTGTTCACGGGGGGAAAAAACTCTTGTGGTTGCGCAGTTATGCAACTATATTTGTTATTTAATTGCTTAAAATTTTAAGTTCATAATAGCAGACTTTTTAATCTTACAGATATCCGGCTCCTTGCAAGGATTAGAAAATGTTATTGAAAATGTTTTGCGGAAAAAATTAAACTTGGATCAAAACAGGCAACGATCTCAACGCGAACGTTGGAAAATTGATGAAAACAAATTGCAACAGTTATCAAGTAAGGTAAGCAAAAGTTTTTCCTTCTGCTATGACTTTGCACATTAAAAATTTGATTAATAATCAACTTCATAAGTTGTAACTTTAAAAGAATTTGAATACCTTACGGAAAAAAAAAACAGTAACAGGCCATCTAAAGCTACTGCTTTGTTGATAAACGATTCATGATTTCAGTTAGCAGTTTCAGGAAAATGGTACACTTAACAGAAACTTCACCAAGCCTTCAACTTAACAATATTGTTTTAGCATGTGTGTTTTCAGCTGATATATCAAGCTTGTACTGTAAAAAATATAAACTAAAATTTGAGATATCTGTTGAGCCTTAACATCTCAGTTTCGACAGATTTATTGAAGCGAAATAATTTTTATTTCATTTTAAGTTGAAATTCCAACAGGAAAGAAAAAGATAGAACAATTACCAAATTATAGACTTAATAGAACGAAATAAGATAAATTAGACGATTTTAATTTCTTATGTACAGGATGATTCAGAACTTATATTACAGAAGAATATAGAGGGTTATAAAACAAACATTTTTTATTCAGCAATATGTGCCGTATCTCACACGGGTACGACGCTACACTTGTTTCAGTGTTTTGACTGCTTGCCATTGTCTGTTGTTTTTAGGCTCATTGAATCATAAGAGAGTCAACATTGAAAATTGGACATTACAGCCTAAGTGAGCTAACCGACATGCATTTGTAGTACGAGGGTGAGTCAAATGAAAACCCCAAAATTGTAATTAAAATTCCAAATTTCGCCCCACAGTATTGTAATTCTTCAGATCCGTTAAAAATAAGTTGTAGAAATATCCGATAGGTGGCAGGAAAATAAAGACAAGCAAACAACGTCACAGCAGCAGTTTAAAGATGGCCGCCCCACTTCAAACATGCACCAAAGAAGAACAACGTTCAGGTATCCGATTTTTGAGTAGTGAAGTGTAAAAACCTATTGAAATAATGTGGTGGGCTGAACCATGACTAATGTCTAACAATTATGCAATTTCATCAATCGTTACTCGGCGATTTTCCAAGACTAAGGCTTCAACTGCTACAATATTCTCTGGCGTCAAATACTGCTGTCACACTATTAGTGCCTGACACGGGCGAGGGGCGTCTGATACTGCTGTCACACGATTTGTGAACTTCACACTCCATTCATAAACTTGCCGTTGTGACAAACATGCATCACTATTCATAAACTATTTTGGTGCATGTTTGAAGTGGAGCGGCCATCTTTAAACTGCTACTGTGACGTTGTTTGCTTGTCTCTACTTTCCTGCCACCTAGCGGGTATTTCTACAACTCAGTTTTAACGGATCTGCAGAATTACAACATTGTGGGGCAAAATTTGGAATTTTAATTACAATTTGGGGTTTTCATTTGATTCACCCTCGTATATTGCTGCGAATCAACAGGTTAGAATAGATTCAAGAATGTCTGCAGTGTTTCCTCAACGCAGACATCCCGCTCACAACGACTTAACCAACGGGTTCGTGAGACGGGCTCATTTCGTCCAAACATGTCCGAAAAAGGCCGACCTCGTTCTGTCTTATGGTGTGGCAACTTTTGGTGATAGATGGATGGGTTGTTCATAATTTAAAGTTCCGCCCCATGGCCAGTAAGATCTCCAGATCTGAATCCGCTGGACTGTTCCTTGTCGGGACTTCTGAAGGCCCTAGTGTATGCCATACTTGAAGATCATGTCGATGTTCTTCTTCCGCGGATTGTTGACGCTTGTAACATCACACACACTATCTCTGGCCTAAATGAGCAGGTGCGATAGTCAATGCTTCGCGATGCCAGTGTTGTGTACAAGAAAGGAGGCGTCAGTTCGAAGCACTTCTGTAATCCACACGTTGTCAAACGCCATTGCTTGTTGGTTTTCAGTGAAAATTCAGTCATCAGGAAGTCAAGCCACTGGTCCTTGCATGAATGGCTGCTGCAACTAAAGAACACACATTACTTAAAAAAATGTTTGTTTTAGTACCCTCTATCTAGCATATTCTTCTGTAACATAAGTTCTGAATCACCCTTTATAGTATTTGTGTATAGTCCAACAGACGTCATGAGAATCGCTCCTCCTACAATAGACCACGTGGTCATGACGCTGGCGAAGTTCATAAGTCAATCAGGTGCTGCCATAGCCTCACTGCACAAGTCCTTTATTTATCGTTCATATTTCCAGTATAAAGTGCACTTTGTTCAACACGTGTTAAAGCAACATTTCAAATAAAGTATTTTGGTTTTTTTCAGGAAAACTAGTTTCGCATTAATTGCAAAAAAGCCCATTTTAAGGGCTACCAATTTAATAGCAATTTGTTTAAAAGCAACCTCGTACGAGGCTAAAGTTTACTCCAGCTGGTTTTCATGGTAATGCAGTGATTGACGATTATCAAGTTTCTCTGGTTAGAGTAAACAAAGTGAATTTTTTATCATTGAAAAGATTTAGTGTGATATGAGAAATGAAAAGCAAAGATGATATAATGCTCTGGCATGGAAATGATACGGTAAAGAGATGGCGTGAACATTTCAGTATGTCAGAAATTTCTGGTGGAGAGGTGACCATCTACACCGAAATCCAGTTCACGTAAAGTGTCGTGACCAAAGCAATGAGGAAGAAATGTCTGAGAGAAATGAGCGGACCAGCATGATAAGGTCATCTGGAAATCCAAATTTTATCATTTTATAAATGACACCATCATGCCAAACTTGATCGAAGGCCTTGCAAATGTCTAGAAAGATAATGCCACCATATAGAGACTAATTAAGAGAGATTTTTGCGTCGATATCAAGCCGCCATATTTGTATTTGGTAGGAGTGGTCCGTACGGAAACCAAACTGCTCATCACGAATAAGATCATTGGCAGAATTCATTGAACCTTTTAAGAATTGTCCGCTCTAGAACTTTAGACATAGTTGATAAAAGGCTGATGGGCCTGTAAATTGCAGGCAATGAAGGGTTAAGACCTGGTTTAGGAGGTACCCGGTCAGTTGGCCGACGGACATTTGACCGACGGACACTTGGCCGACGGACATTTGACCGAACGGACATTTCGCCGAACGGACATTCGACCGAACGGACATTTGATCGAACGGAAATTCGACCGAACGGATATTTCGCCGACGGGGAAATGCCTGCATTTCATCGACATTTGGACATTCGGCGTAAAGAGATGTTTTCGGCAATATAATTCATTTAATGGGGAAAAAATGTGTAAAGGAGGTTATTTCGTATAACGAATCTTATGAGACAAATCTGTTTAATTCTTTTTACTAAGCAAGCATATTGTATGGACCTTTAAAATTATTCTTTTTTGTATGTCTTTTTAAATAAATACGTTAGGTAGGTTGAGATGGGAACGGGACAAAATGCAACTTAGGGTCATGTATTATTAAATAATATCGATTCTTTTCCTGTATGTCTTTTTAAATTAATATTTTACTTCTATAGAATGAGATACTCATTAGTGATGGGCGCTATTTGATACCATTATCGTGTATTAAAAATTTATTCATACACATCAACAAATTCTGTTCTGCTTTATGAGGGGACATAAACATTCTTAATCGGATAGTATCAAATATGAAAATCAACTGGTAATGGGTTGAGTATTTCTGACATTTTTCAATGTAGAGTTCTTTTTCAGAGTTTTCAATGATATGGACACTCTACAATCGACAATCGAACAGTGAAGTGTACATTTGTTAGGATGGACGAAAGCAGCGCTTTCACAAAACTCATCCAACCAGAATAAACTCCAAATGAAATACACTGAGGTAGTCAAAAAGCCTAACCAACCCAAGCGGTCTTCCATATTATACAAAAAAGAAAATAAGATTGACGATTGTCAGAAACAAAAAACAAACGAAATAAAAAAAAATACAAGGAAAAAATAAGATTATCACATCTTCCAGTAGTTTGGGAAAGAGACGTTGCTAATATCTTCAAAATTGATGTCAAGAACGTGCCTCGGTTTACGATAATTCGTATGCCAGTTCATATTCATTGAGTTCTCCAGTATCCCTTTCACAAGCTTATTGTCGTGAGTCTTCATCTTCTGTATCATAATCAAAAGGAGATCCTGTATAAACTTACCGATATGGGCCATGTTTAAATCGAGGTGGATGGATTGGTTTTTCACCGTCCTTCTGTCCAGCTGGGCAATGGTCCTCAGGGTAACATTCTGGAAAGACTGTAGTTCACTCCATCTGGTTTTACAGATAGTCGCCCACGCAGGCATGCCATAGAGGAGTATGGTCCGGATAATCGATTTGTACAGAAGTAGCTTGTTGTCAATGCTGAGGGCGCTGTTGCGACCCATGAGAGCTATGATACTGTACTTAGCCCTCTTCGCTTTGTTCAGAGCATAGGACATATGCCGGTTCCATGAGAGTCTTGAGTCAATGATAACTCCCAGATACTTGTAGTTGTCCACCCAGTCCAGTTTCTTATTGAACAGAACAAGAGAATCTGCAGGACGCTTGAGCTTCCTATTGAGGTACAAAGCCTTGCACTTTCCGACGTTAAGGTTCAACTTCCAGCAGTTAAACCAGTCTTCGAATTGCCTCAAGGCGCACTGCAGCCGAATGATAACGTGAGCCGGCTGGTGTGCCCATGTCATAATGGCAGTGTCATCCGCATAAAAATAAAGATTACAATTATCGGGTTTTGGGAAACATGTACAAAGTAATTAAATAGCATAGGCCCGAGGACAGAACCCTGAGGGACACCGGCCTTTACAACACGGGGGGTGTGGAAAGATTTTCTCCAACTTTGGCTTGATAGGATCTGCGGTCAAGAAAGGATTTCACCATCAAAATCAAATCGGCAGGGAACCCGTCTCTGATCATTTTGTAGATAAGGCCCTCATGCCACACTTGGTCAAAAGCTTTACTGACATCAAGAAATACCACCCCACAGTACCTGGATAGGTTTAGGGGGGTGCTCAGGTCTTCAACGAGCCTCCATATCTGCATCGGGCAAGAGTGAGCAGCACGAAAGCCAAACTGCTCTTCCCGTAAAAGGTCATTTGCTAGACAGTGAACTTGGAATCTGACGAGGATCGTTCTCTCCAACACCTTGGACATCGAGGGTAGCAAGCTAATAGGTCGGTAGCTCGCGGGAATTGCAGTATTTTGCCCCTGCTTTGGGATACTCAACACAATAGATTTCTTCCAAGCCACAGGGAAGTAAGAAAATTTCCAGCAGTCGCTAATGATATTGGTGAGAAAGTCAATAAAGTTCTTTGGGAAATTCATAAGGGCGTTATTACTCACCTTGTCTTTTCCTGGAGCCTTCTTCTTTTTCAGTTTATTTATGATGTTGGCGATCTCTCCAGCCTCGATGTTGTACTTCGTAAAATGCTGCGAGACTTCATCAAAGTTGAAAATACCCTCTTCCACACGCTGAGACATGATTTGGCTCTCGGGCTTATCGTTGGTAGGAGTAACAAAGAGCATTTCCAGTGAATCTGCAATGACTTGGGCCTTGTCCTGATCAGTTTGCACATAGTTACCTTGTGGTGTACGGATTGGAGGAAGCATAACATTCTTCTTCTTCTGTAAAGCTCTAACCATACTCCAAATGGAATTGTCGCGAGCCGACAAGCTTTTGAGTTTTTCATTCCATCTAGCGTCGCGAAGCTCTTTTATCTCCTCTTGAACTCTTCGCACTAACCTGTTGTACTTGGTTTTGAGCCAAGGTTCACGATAGCGTTGCCATAGTCTACGGGTCCTGTTTCTTTCAGCAATTAGGCGTTGGATTCCAGGAGAGAGTTGGATTCGATGAGAAGGTTTATTCTCTGATGGATACTTACTGACTTCTATGGCACTGTTAATACATCTGGTGATGTCATCAACAAGTTGATCGATGTCCTCTGTACAGTAAGCAACGTCGGGATGGTAGCCATAGTCCTTAAGAATATCTTTGTAGAGCTTCCAGTCTTGATGATGTACGAGTTCCTCTCGGAAATTTATGTCAACATTGTCAAAGTTCAAACGCCACAGGCTTGTGGTCAGAAGAAACCTTTCAAGAGCGAGATGTCCAAAACGTCACTACTAGGGGAGTGGTCGCAGTAGTAGGTGTCCTCCACAGTCCAGCAGCGATGATATCATCTCTACCTTCTTAGATGGACACTCTACCCGAATATCTGACATATATAGTGCATGGCGTAATCATGTAATTTAAAACATTAATGGGATTTCGCTGCCGAAAACGTGGACCGTATAGAAAGCCATCTCTTTACCAATAGGGATGTGCGATATTCATTTGCCGTTAGTCGAACAGACTAATCCAATAAAATTTTAGTAATCGGCGAGTTTATGAATGGCTTGGAAATTTATTCGACTAAATCACACAAAACGACTAATTTTTTAAAGAAATTAACAGGGTGTCTAGCAAAACGATTTCGTAAAATTCCCTCACTTTTCCCAGGGATGAGCCTTCGGATAAGTTTAATAATGGAAACAAGAAAACACCGGAATGAATCGGAATAATTGAATAAAAAACTCCGATATAGTTACGACTATATCGAGTTGTAATTATTCGACTCTTTTAGTCGACTAAGGACCAAGATATCGCGATATTTATTGATGTCGAAGAATATCGCACACCCTATGGGCGATACTTTAGTATCGCATATTTTAGAGTCATCGATACTGTCAGAACTATCCGCATATTAGAATTTTTATGTCTCCTCATAAAGCAGGACAGAAACTTGATGTGTACCGAATAAACTTTTAATACCACGATACTAATATCAAATATTGCCCATCACTAATGAGTATCTCATTCTACAGAAGTAAAGACATACAAGAAAAGACTTGATATTATTAAATAATACAAGATCTTGAGTTGCATTTTGTTCGGCTCCCATCTTAACCTACCTAACGATATGAAAACAAACATTTATTTAAAAAGACATACAAAAAAGAATAATTTTATAGAATATGTTTGCTTAGTAGAAAGAATTAAACAGATTTGTCTCATAAGATTCGTTATACGAAATAACCTCCTTTAAACATTTTTTCCCCCATTAAATGAATTATATTGCCGAAAACATCTCTTTACGCGAATGTCCAAATGTCGATGAAATGCAGGCATTTCTCCGTCGGATAAATTTCCGTTCGGTCAAATGTCCGTCGGCCAAATGACCGGGTACCGGTTTAGGAATGCTTAGGATAATTGATTCCTTCCAGCCAGTAGGGAAATATCCGAGTTTCCAGTCATTAATCAGTGTAACGATGTCAAGAATCGGGTTGGAAGGTGGACTTTTAAGTGCATTATTTGTGATGGCATCCATTCCAGGGGCTTTCTTATTCTTGAGTTTCTTGATGATTTCCACAATTTCCATCGGGTAGATTGATCGCTCTATAGGAACACGCCGACCCTCATAAAAATTGGAACACACATCACGAACCTCGCTGATTGCATGCTCTCCGTCCGGAGTATCTGGAATTGGGGTGATAAATTGATTGCTAAGTGACTCAGCAATTAATTGAGCTTTATCTTGGCCTGTAGTAGCAAGAGTAGTACCATCTGGAGAAAACAGAGGTGGGAATTTCGTTTTCATACACTTAAGAGCTCTAATCATAGTCCAGAACGAGTTGTCATAAGTTGAGAGATTCTTCAATTTGCTAGTCCATTTTTGCACTCGTAGCCCTCTCACTTTTTCGTGGACCCTCCTAGAAAGCCTATTATACTTTCTCTTAAAGATGGGATCACGTGTACGCTGCTAAAGTCGTCGGAAGGCATTCTTCTCAGCAATAATTTGCCTAATGCTTGGAGGAAGATCGAGATGGTCAGGATATTTAGGGTATATAGGGCAAGCACTAGCAGACAACGCATTGTTGATATTACTGGTAATGTCTTTGACTCTATCATTGATTTCATTGGTGCTAGAGGCACTCGATGTGTAGCCGTTGTTAGTTTTAAGAAGGTCACGAAAGAGTTTCCAATCCCGCCTTATAGGAAGCCGATTCAGGATGTCCATATTTAAGCCATCAAAGTTAAGGGCAACTGGAAGATGGTCAGATGCTAGATCGTCCACTGTGTAAATGTTAAACGGCTTGAATATACCCTTGAGAATAACAATATCCAGGACATCGCTCACGGGAGAATGATCACAATAATATGTATGCTTGATTGGACCGATAGCGACAGTGTCCAGCTGATTCTGGATATAACCATATAAGATAGCACCATTGTGATTAATGCGTCTGAAATTCCAGTGAGGGTGTTTCGCATTTAGATCGCCAGCCAAAACAACAGGAAAGTTCCTAGAGAGCAACTCTTCGGGCTCGCAGGAGTCAATCGCATGCCCTGGGGAATTATAAAGCGTAACAAGCTTCTCCCAGCCAATCGTGGAGGTCCTTAATAAGAATAGACGCCGCCTCCATTCCTGAATAGTTCGGGGTAACGACTTCAACATGCTCAATACCTTCTTTAACTATAACAGCCACTCCGCCAGAGACATTATGAGCAGGATTTTTTGGGAGTCTGTCCTTACGATAGACTATGTATCCAGGCAGCCTAAATAACCGTTCCGTCTTGAGGTACGTTTCACAGACAAAGGCGATATCAATTTTGTTTCTCGATAGAAAGTCGAAGAACTCCTTTCGCCTAAATGAGATGCCTCTAGCATTCCAGATTGTACATCTAAGTTTACCTTGATTAACTACTTTGAAGCTGTTACTAGCCATAATTAAGCTTTAGGGAATGATTTGACAATTTGTGGAATAGACTTTCCGATTTCCTCATATAATTTGAACACCGCGCCTATTTTCATGTTCATAGCTTGTAAATCACAAGGGTTGGAGCCTTTATCAACAGTTTTTGAAACCACCGATGCATAGGATCTCCCTACAATAGTCTTAGCACTAAGCATCCTGTTTACTTTGGGATATTTAGGACATCCTGAGAAACTTGAAGTATGCTGTCCTTCACAGCGAATACATTTAGGTGAATCCTGGCCCTTTACATTTTTGCATTCCCTAGACTGATTACAACGAGGTAGCACGCGGGCCACATGGAATCCGGTAGCGAGCCGGAAAAAAACCGAAGCGGCCCGCGGGCCGTAGTTTGGCAATCACTGGTCTATGAGGACCTTCATTACACCCGCGGACCCTTCCATCAGCGCGATATAACTGGAAGACTGTAAATCCACCCATTTGGTTGACTTTCGGTAAAAATCATGAACGTTTGCCAAAAGTGTGCACGAAACTGAAAATCCACCCATATGGGTGACTTTCGGTGAAAATCATGAAAGTTTGCCATCAGTACAGCCCATGGAAACGTGCCCAAATCTGAGGCAATTGTAACATTGTAGAGGTTTCTTATTACCCCTAAACAGCTCAACGAGCACTGCCAGATGACCAATCCGAGTGACTTCTTTAAAAGTTCTATTTGCTCAGTGTTTTGAAATAGTGCCAGGATCAACGGTATTTCAACCGAGCCATTTGCCTTTTTAAGTCTTATTACTTTTTCAGGGAAGTAATTTGTCCCTTTGAGATCTTCAAGGAAGTCGGCTAAATTATATGTTACATCAACATTCCTTATAACATATTTTAACGGTTTTTCCGACTTCAACTGGTGATGTTGTATTTTCAGGATATTATCACTCTTGATTCCTGACACTAATTTTTTTATGGATGTCTTCATTTTGGCACTTAATTTTAATGGTGTCAGTCCTGCCAGTATGAGCTGTGATGCCTTCCAAAGGCACATGCTTCTTGATTTCTTCAAGAGTATCCCTAATTGGTTTACCGTGAGTACGGATTATAATCGGAGGGATATACAGGTTTCCTTCTCTATGCAAAGATTGAACAGATCTCGTGGCTTTTTCGCGGAAGGCAACAGCAGCTACGTCACTGATGACCGCTTCACTAGATATATTGTCAATACGCATTCCTTTCTTAGATTTCTTGTTTATAACAGGTATCCAGTCATTAACTTCCGTATTTTGATCTTCGATTAATTTACGCTTATTCCCAACTTTATCTATTGAGAGGGACTCTTCACAGTTAAGTAAGGGATCATTAATGTCTTGCAAGGGTTCAATGGCATCCACTATCATGGGCGAATTTGAATTAGATGTATTGAGGGAGTTCATCATTTCCCTAATTGTATGTTCAAGACTTTTAAGCCCGCTTGCAGCTTCATTACGGGCACTCATAATCTCCGACTATAGTCCATCAATTTTAGTATCCAAATTGCTGGACTAAAATAATCTTGGCCAGCATTTCCATCTTGCGTGCATTTAAATATAGTGCTAGATATTTGTTATTAAAAACCGTACGTCAAGCCTCTAGCTGCTCATTAATTACAATATCGAATGCATAGAATCTAGCATCTTTATAAGCTTGATCACAAGGCAACTCATTACCATCCATGTGTTTAACTAAAATGGTAGCAGATTTCGACGCAGCACCTGACGTCGCCATGAAGCAAGTGTGGTGCGGGTTTTGCCGTCCTTAGAAGGACGCACCTGCTCAGAACGACACAGTTTAAAAGACTTAAAAAGTCCTACCTTGTTAGTCCTCTTGGAGATTCCACCGATGCACTCCCAATAGTAAACCAGAATCAGCAACTTTGCAGCCGAGCACTTCAAAATCACAACCAGAAGTCCAAAAAGAGCGGTTAACACACATCCACGATGGAGACACACATCCACGATAGAGACAGATAGCAAAGTGATGATCTATAAATCGACAATCGAACAGTGTAGTGTATCGGTATTCGTGTGGAACTTGAAGCAACAGCTTCCATAATCTCACCCTTCATAATCACATTCCAAGGGAAATACACTGAACTAGAAAAGAAGCCTGGTGTGCCCACAAAGGTCATCCAAAGTATGAAGGAAAATTGCCTCCTCTTGGTGGAGGAAAATTTGATTGACGATTGTCTGAACTAGGAGTATTACATAGCAAACCACAGAAAAAACGAAAGAATTTATGAAACCCAGTAATCTGGGAAGATGACTTTATCAATGTCATCAAAATTGACATCAAGGATATGTCTTGGATTACGATGCCTTTTTCTATGTAGAGAATGTTTTAGAATGCCAGAGACTAGATCATTATCATGATTTGCCATAATAGGCAGCACGGTTTTCATGAGCTCTTGAACATATTTCCCGACATGGGTCATATCGAAATCATTATGAATGGAGTAATTGCGAGCAATTCTCCTATCTAATTGTGCAATAGTTCTTAGGGTAATGTTCTGGAAAGTTTGGAGTTCTTTCCATCTTGTCTTGCAAATCGTAGCCCAGACGGGCATGCCATATAGCAAGATGACACAAACAATTATTTTGTATAACAGTAGTTTGTTATCAACACTGAGGGCACTTAAGCTAAACTTTGCTTTTTTGGCCTTGTTCATCGCATAAGTCACATGCATGTTCCATGATAGTTTAGAATCAATAACAACGCTAAGGTATCTATAATTATCAACCCATTCCAAGTATTTGCTATATAACTTTAATGAGTCAAGATTTCTCTTTTTCATCTTAGTGATAAACATTGCTTTGCATTTGTCGACATTCAGTTTTAATCGCCACTTGCTAAACCAGATTTCACATTCTTTAAGGGCTTTCTGCAAACGTGATACAACAATACTAGGCTGGCGTGCCCATGTCAGTATAACAACATCATCCGCATAAAATATAGCTTGCAGTTAGAGATTTCAGGGAAGTCACGTATATAGTAATTGAACAGAACTGGCCCCAGCACTGATCCTTGTGGGACACCGCCATTTATCTCACAGGTTTCAGATAATTCATCTCCAACTCTGGCCTGAAAAGACCTGTTGGACAGAAACGAGTGAACTAAACTAATTAAATCATGTGGGAAACCATCAGTTATCATTTTATAAATAAGGCCTTCATGCCAGACCTGATCATGAACATCTAAGAAGATAACGCCGCAATACATCGAAAGATTAAGGGGAGTGTTAACATCCGCTATAAGTCTCCAAACTTGGAGCTGGCAAGAATGTTCCGCCCGAAAACCAAATTGTTCTGCACGGATGAGATTATTGGTTGTGCAGAAATCTAAGAGTCTTGTGAGAATTGTTCTCTCCAAGACTTTGGATATAGAAGACAGGAAACTGATGGGCCTGTAGCTTACAGGGTTTGCAGGATTTTGACCGGGTTTAGGGATATTTAGGACAACAGACTGTTTCCATATATCCGGAAAGTAACAGTTATCCCAACAGTCGTTTATAATTTTAGTGATATCACTAGTTACATTTTGCGGTAAGTTTTTTAAGGCATTGTTATTAATAGTGTCTTTACCTGGTGCCCTCTTTTTCTTGAGTTTCTTAAAGCAATTTTGAATCTCAGCTACCTGTATTTTATGTTTGGCCATATGATGGCTATTGTTGTAATACTTTGTTATGCTGCTTTCTACCATTTTGGATATTTCTAGTCCTTCTGGACGATCATCCTTTGGAGTCACAAATTGTT
>JAHWFO010100709.1:73954-109163 GCA_023313115.1 Rhysida immarginata
CTATCTCTTTATCTTCATCGATAAAATTGGGTTCAAACTTTAAAAGTTCCACAATTTCAGTGTCTCTATCTCCTAAATGGTTGAATCAATTGAAAGAACATCAAGAATAAAACATTTCTCAAATGCTGTGTACAATCTGAAAATGCCATTAAATATAGGGGTTCCTATTTAAGATTTCACAGTTATCCCCTAACCCCCCTCACAAATTAGGGAAGGGTGCTAATTTTTCGCCCAATGAATTTCCCCCGCGAAGTAATTCACTTTTGATTTCGGACATTTTTTTTGTAGGATGCTTTTTTTTTTTGAGATATTCGCAAATTTCAGGTTAAATGCCTCACCCTGTATTAAAGTCATTCCGATTATTCCAGGCATGTTGGAGGGAATAATATTTACTATTTTATCTACTAATTTACTGTTATGCTGCGGGATGCCCTAGTTTAGCCACTAACAAAATAACATTTCAAGAAGTCTGTGCATTACAACATTGAAAATGAAATAGAGTCCACCAAAAATATGTATACACACTTTATTAATATCATGTATAATTTTTTCCGTAACAGCAAAACCGAAAGCTTACATCCCAATATTTTAGATGCATTAAATTAAGACGATCCCGATAAAAGAAGGCCACAACTGCCATATAGGAGATTACTTGAAAAGAGTTTGCTATGAAAATGCATAGGGTCAACTGTTCGCCGTAGTCAAAAGTATCTCAACGCTTATGATACTCACTTTAACACCAGTCGTAATTGTAGAAGTCAAAGAGAACTTATTTTCATCGCTTGATGCCTATCTGAATTTAGTTTTACAACTTTTATATAGTTTTTTCTTTTACTGAAATGTGTATAATTTTTTTGACGGACTCTGTGCATTCTTGGAAAATTAAGACCCCTTTAATTTAATTTTGCAAGCAGAAATATTTATTTGTATAAATGAGTAGTTTCCGAGTTATGCATTCACAATCTTAACAGTGCTTACATGCGAGTACTAACCAGCACGTGTTACGATTTGAGTGCGTAACTCGGAAACTACTCGTTGGAATTCGATCAAACTTTAACGGTATACAAAGTTTTATGTACCCTATTATTCCTCCAAAATTTATTATTCTAGGCGTTGCAGAACCTGAGTTATTAACTTGTTGATCTTGGTGGCGGCATTTTTATTTCTGTTCATATCTCAGTTAGCGTTCAAATTCGGGCCCACATTGTATTAAAAGAAAATGTTCATTTTGGTCACCTCTATCATTGCTTACAGTTATACACACTTTTTCAGAATCACTCTGTATAAGCTAATCATTCGTTTTTTCATCAATAATCAGCAACTTTTGAGCATTGCTATGAGCAAAACCAACGGCTACAACAATGGTATTCAAAATTTACCACGCGAAAGGCATTTTCATGCAACAATTCCTGCAACAATACGTGTTTTGCGGACAAAAAAAAATTTTTTTTTAGTAATAGTAATTATTTTAGGTTAACGGGCTGCTCCGCTTTCTCCTTCCAATTTATAGAGCTGGGTGAATTGTCTACAATTCATCTTGTCATTTCAGATAGATGATTATCTCCACATATACAGGAGTTAAAGAGAATATTCTCTGGTCATTTTAATGATAATTTATGGATGAAGAAGAGGGTCTTACAAGGCTATGCAGTGGAATAAGAGCAACTGTGGGAAAGTTACACATAGGGCGATAATAATTACATGACAGTTTGTTCGTGTTTAGAAATAAGATTGCTGCAATTCCTCGGATAACACTCTAATTGACAGGGAACGTAGATAGGGAAAAATCAGGATTGACTTAACACCATCTGTTGAGTAATAAAAGTAGTAATAAGGCAACTATGTATACACTAAACATAATTTATACATTAAGTTATATTATTGATTTATATAATTTATGTAGTTCTCGGGTCCCACCCAAGGATTCCATTTCGAAACAGTATTGTATAGGAAAGATCTTTTTCGGAGAGTAGAGATACGGCAAGATACGTTAATTTGGTAGTTTCCATTATTGCCCTTGCCTAAAGGAAGCATTAAGCAGCATTGTCTCAAAAAGCAGCCAGATTGGAAGGCGTAGTAAGTTATCACATGTAAAAGCAGAGCCGTAGTTACTGTTAATAAAACAAAGGTATATTTTAATGGCAGTGGAAAGTAGTTGAAAAATACAAATAAAATAAAGTTCTAACAAGACTTCTAACGTTAGAAAGGTTACAGTTCAATTTGCAAAATATTTTATTCATAAGGAATAAACAAGTCAGGCAACGGAAATGCCCAGAACCTATAGGAATTTAAGGAATTCGAAGATAAAAAGGAAATCATTTGTTTACTGAAAAAGCCTTTCGTTGTTAGAATTAGATGAGGCTGCTAAGGAACCTCTGGAGGCTAAGGCAAGGCGTATTTCTAAGGGAAGTGTGTAGTTTAAAATGAATAAAAGTACCCAAAAGATTAAATAGAGAGAAGAGTAATTCTCTATATTTTCTAACATATAGGTATTTAATTTGTAAGCATTCATATTTAATGACGTAAGCGTCATTTGCTGAAGCATTCTGTATAAAGGTATATTATTTCTTCACAATCTATTGCTAAAGCGTTTCTACCTAAGCATGTACTATTGAATCGAGCGATTAGCTACTATCTATTGGTAATTTAAGGCGTAAGTAATTACGTTCCATTTATTAGGATTGAAAGTTTCCAATGAACAACACGTACAATTGAACCAATATTGACCATCATTAATTTTAGGTTATATATTAATGACACGTCATTCCAAGCTGTTTGATATATTATCATGCCATATCTTAGAATTGAAAGTTTCCAATGGTACCAAAATGGTATTCCAACACGTATCGTTGAATCAATTTTCACTAGTATTAAATTGCGTTATACTCAATCATACTCATTCCACGTTGCTTGATATACATGTATTACATGCCATAGCTTACAAGGAGACCGCACGGACATGTAATCACGGATTTGATCTAAATTTTAGGAGTACTTCTTTGCTGATCCCCTATTTGCCTTCGGGAGAAAACCTTCGCTGAAATATATGAGGTGTAACATCCTTTTTGCAACCCTGAAATTTCAGGATAATTCGTCAAGTATTTTTCTAGATATTCGACAAAACGTCTAAAATCGAAAGTGTCCGGTCATTAATGGCAATATGGTGTATATTAAGGGTGTCGTCTCCAATACAAGTAGGCTTATAGGAATTTTGTTTTCTTCACAGAACGCTGCGAGCACTGATGTCGCCGCTGTAGCTCGCTGATTGGCTGTTTAATTTCCATGGAAACATGACGCAATTATTAAATGCACGAGAAATGCTTTAACACGTGGAATAAAAGGGTTAAAACAATTAACCTTTTTGTTAGGGTTAAAAGGAGCTAGGAACTATAAAAATGTTTGTAATTGTAAAAATGTTTTAAGTTTTGTTTTATTTTATTAACTTTTTTTATTATTAAAAGTAAATAAAGAATGGTCTGTGAGGCTTTTTACATGCCAAACCTCAGATGTTTAAATTATTGATGAAAATAGGAAAGAAAATTTTTTTTGTGTAATAACATAAGCTCGTTTTCCATTAATTAATTTATGGAAAGCAAAAGCATATTCTTTCTTGAATATGAGAGGAAAAAAAAATGCCATTTTCAATACATTTCAATTCAGTAAAAACCGCAATTTTTTGTAATGCAGGTTAAGAAAATTAGGGCATAACTGCTTGGTGCTAAGGACATCACGACTGGATTGGCTTCCTACAGTAAACACACAAAGATATAAAACAAATTACCGTAATTATCAGCAAAATTTGCAAATAAAATTTACCGAACGCAAATAACGTGCACGAAAATAAAAGCGGTAGAGACTGTGGTCATGAACGTGTCCGGCGTGAGCACTTGCGTCTCATTGTTATGTGAAAAACGGATACAACCAATGACGTATATTAAAGATAGACTCCGAATCCTATTGTTAACAGCGGCAAAAAGTGAAGCAAATTGAGCCATGATAGTTCTGGGCAGGAGTGAGCCGTGGAGTAATTAGCTGTCTGGCTGATTTGTTTTTGAAGACTTTGGGCCTGAGGAATAATTAATTCAAAACCAATCCTCAAAGTTAAACTGCGTACAACTGTACACAGACAAGAAAAAGGATCAGGAATCATTTTCCACAAAAATAAATCAAAAATACGTAACTAACATGAAAATACGTAACTGAAAGACAATCGAAACGAAATTGAAATTGAAACCATGATCGAAAAATTGTTTATAAAATATAATAAAATACTTCAAATACAAAGTAAACGAAAAGATAAACTTATCACTCTGTGATCGGTGTGTGAAAGAATTATTAATCAGCTACTCTTGTGTTTAGCCATGTGTTTTTCATAATCTTCACTCACTTTCGGCCATGACAGTTTTGGGCATGGAGCTTCTCAATTTGCATCAAGTTACAACAATAGGATTCGGAGTCTGTCTTTAATATACGTCATTGGATACAACAATGGACACCATTTCACCTTTCACCTCTTGAGTGGCGACATCAGCGCTCGCAGCGTTCTGTGAAGATAACAAAAATTCCTACCAACTGCTGCCATAGAAGACGATACCCTTACTATATATCCCTTTGCTTGCGGCTATAGGGAGTTTCCCCTCTGTTACTTATTCCTCTGTGGACATGACATTGTGAGGAATGCATTGCTGCTCATGGTCAACATTTTGAATACCTTTTGTAAATTTACAAGCATGTAAATATTTGGATATTAAAAACGTTGTGACCATCAGTATCAAGTTTTCTATTTCTCCGTTTTCTGGAAATACATTAACGAGAGAGACAATATTATGAAGAAATCCCAGATAGTAATTTTATGTATGATGGATTGACAATATTTTCTTTATATTAAGGATTCATTTGCGACCCCCAGTTTATTGGCAAAATGTATTAAGAATAAAGTCATCTACCACTCCTAAAAGTCTGTACACAGCGTTCGTAAACATCGTGTATAAGGACGGTCTTCCAACACCCTTATTTTTATTCTTTTTATTTTCTTGCTTTGATAAAGAATCGTCTCTATCCGAAACGTCAGCTGTATTCAGGGTCTTGCCACTCTGTGTTCCATTTTGCTTTATTCCAGGGTTTTTTGTGTCTCGTCCTATTTTTCTTCTGTACCAGTCAATATTTTTATTTATAACTAGATGATTACCCGGCATTTCCCGGAACTTTATTTAACCCAGTCTTCTATTAGACAGGAAAAGGAATGAATTCTATCTATAGTGTAAAATAGAAGTAGTTTTATACAGTATACAAATTGTAAAGTAAATTCTTTTACAAATTTACTGTATATTAATTTAACTCTCAATAATCAGTAGTTTGAGAGTCCTTGGACTGTTTGTCCAAGTGTCTTGCTGAAGAAGCTGACGTAGTCAGCGAAATGTACATACAAGTTAATATTAAACTATAATGTGGATTTGTTTTCCTCTTTCTCTTGATTATTTTTTCAGTGAACCATTGGCCACAGTTTCTGGCATCCCATGCATATTCAAAACAGGATTATAAATAACATTTTAGTTTCTCCTCCAGGAGCAAGAATAAATAAATTCCTGGGTGAATCCACCCGTAACCCATAAAGTTGTTCGTGGAAGAAAGATCGTGATCTCAAATCCACTCCGCGTACTTAATAGACTGCCCCTGAGATTTGTTGATCGTGATCAAGAACTCAAGTCTCAGTGGAAATGGCAATCTCTTAAAGTTAAAAGGGAGATCCGTCGGAATGAGTGGTGTTCGTGAGATAAAAACTGTTTCAGCCTCTCCATTTCCTATTATGATAGTCGAAACGTTATAGCTCAGCAACGAAATAAGATAGAAATATAAGGTTTGTTGTGTATGATCCAGACGGCGCTAGAAAAGCATACCAACACGTTCATTGTTATTCATTTGTTTATAAACCAAAATGGCGATGAGACTTTCATTCGATGAACGTAAGTGGATACTGAAGTGTTATTGGAAAGTGGAGAATGTTGTTGAGGTTCAACGACGTTGGAGGGTTGAATTTGGTACACCACCGCCAACAAGGGTAACAATAACAAAAGTCTGAGACAAGTTTCAAGCCGAAAAAACTGTTAAAGATGTGTTGAAAAGTCGGTGCGGAAGAAAGAAAAGTTCCACTGGTAACGAGAGTGTTGATGCCGCCATGGAGGTTTTTGCACGATCACCAAAGAAGTCAGTGAGGCAATGCTCTCGCGAAATTGGTATCGCCAAATACAGTATTCATTCCATTAACTGCAGTCCAATCGGTATATTGCTCTGTTCTACGTCGGTGTTGGGAGTGTACTGTGGGCAGAAGGTGGACATTTTGAACATGTACGGGCTTAAGGAAGTTTAAGGAATAAAATACAACAAACCTTATATTTCTATCTCATTTCGTTGCTGAGTTATAACGTTTCAAAGAGTGTATATATCAATTTGGGACACTCTGTACATCAGAAAAATGGTTTTGCGTTATTTAAGATATTTATAAAAAGTTTATATATTTGGGTTTTTAATTATATTTATATCAGCTTTTACTGTATTGATTCATAATGTAAAAACTCAAAAAGAGCTTAATGGAACCATAACGCCAGCTGATGAGCAGTAGTTAAAATTACTGGTTAAACTACTTTGTAATAGTTAAAAAGTAATTCACAATTATTAAGCAACAAGTACATTTAACGATCTACTTTAACTACATCTTAAAAATAGTTAATTAAAAATTATTATTTTTGCCATATGTCAAACTTATGCAGTCTTTTGCTGCTGGAATGAAGCAACTACAAGGCGAAACTGATTGTTACTAAGGGGTCATTCCATGAGAAATCGACCAATCTGGAAATAAATGATTGCTCCACCATTTCAGATATTTTTAACCCTATATTAACCATGATTAACCCTGTCATTGAGAAGTTTAAAATAATTTTTATTTTATTTTTATCTTAATCCACTTTGGATCTACGCTCATTTTAATTCGCTGCGGCGAATTTTAAAAAGCGGCTTTGCAAGGGTGTGGAAAAATGGCTACCATTTCACTCTCTTTAAAGATAGAAGCTTCCGATTTTCATTATCATCAAGAAGACATTTCAAGCTTTCAGAAAATGTATAGTAATATCTGAATATCCTTTCCCATCAACCTTGAAATTAGCAGTTCTTGCGAGCAAACTCGTCATTTTTGATGACCTATTAAAGTGACTGGGGGGCGGGGGTGGAAACACAAGTTGCTAAATTTTTTCTGATAACTATGGTCAGGGTAGATTTCGACTGTGGAGAAATAAAATTTGTTTTTCGTACCCTTTCTTCTTAATTCAGGTTCAAATTTGGGAAATGTTCCATTTTTGCAAATTTCAAGGTCAAATATCTCAAAAGGGGGACCAGATAAAAATTTTATTTTTTTCACCAAGATACCTACTATCAACAAAACCTGTAAGTTTCATCTTGGGGATCAAAAGGGTTTAGGGATTACAGGCGCTCAAAATATTTATAAAAATGGTCACACGTGCGTGCTCGGAAACACGAAATAAAATTTTTAAAAAGAAAAATCGAGATTTATTAATGGTTTAAAAATTATTTTCACCCTGTTACACAAAATATAATCCAATTTATTCTAAATTTAAAAGCCAGATGTAAAGTAAAAAATGAAAACAAGAATTTAGAGCTGAAGTTAATGCGTATAATACAGGTTGTCCCATACGCTTTCGGTCCCTAATTTTCGTTAATATTGGATGTTTAATAAATTCTGAATCAGATGCCAAATTTTTATTTTTGTATAAATGTAAAAACGTGTGTAGACTGCTAAATATGATGTCTTTGGTTATTGGCTTTTAGTTTCCTTTTTTGCTGAAAAGGTGAAAAAATCAGTTCTAAGTGTGATGACCAACAGCAAGTGTTGATAGTGTTTGCCATTATCATTTAGGCATATCGGCACACGTCTCTCCATGTTATGTAAGGTATCCGCCTGAATATCGAGAGCCACGTCATTAATTTCTCACCGAATCTCGTCTTAAGCAAGCGTCTGTACGATTAGAATTAAATTGCAGACTCGCGAAAATTTTATAACATTCAATGTTTACATGATTGTATGTCTCTCCTAATAAAGCTTTGCTCAGTCACCATTCTCCTTAGCGGCACCATTTCATATGACTGTCAATTCCTTAACTGTGTACTTAGTCATCGTACCGCTCAAGGAATTGCACGTGTGAATGTGGCTTTTTTATGCGAAGTGAACGGGAAGATGGCACCCTTGTGAAAACCTTCAAAAATGTGCAAAACTGTATGGGTATATGACATGATTTGGTGATCATAATTGAATGCGGATCAGTTTGGTACTAATTTACGAGATACATTTTTTATATATTAACTAATTTGCATAATACAGGCCATCAGAAGATCACGAACAGATTCCCTAACTACGATTTCCTATTTCTTGGCTGCAGCAGTTTTTTAAATTCTGCAGTAGTTATTAAGGGAATGAAAACTTCCGCAATCTGGATTCGAACCATGAACCACGACTTTTGCTGTCGCTGCTCTAACCAATTGAGCTATCGCGGAGTGTGAACTGTCAAGATGTTTACACTCTCTTCGTATGGCTTCAATGAAATCGTGTGTCGGCTCAACTAGCAGGACACCGATTCACAAGTCTGGAATCCTCCTAACCCTCAAACCGTCAAAAAATTGAAGAAAAGACATGCTCAAAGAGAAGTGAAGAAACCTGAGCTGACATGTAAATTCACATTGTAACTGTTCACAATACCTCAATTGGTTAGAACAGCGATTGTACCCTGGTTCGAGTCTAGGTTACGGAATTTTACTTACATTTTCATATCTTGACAAGGAGAGGACAGCAAATGTCGCGTATGGGGCTCCGAAGCATACAATGGTCGTGTTATGTTCTGGGGTATGTTTTCTGGGATATAGTCCACTGGTACCCTTTATACACTGCAGTTATGATATATTTGAAGAATTTTCTTCGGTTTTCATCACTTGTCTTTGAGTTATCAAGTAACTTGAGGGATTTAGATTTTTCGTCCTTCCTGTATACCTAAACACACACTTTTAAGGCGATTTCAACATTTCAAGATACACAAAAAAAAAACCCCAAAAAAACAAGTTCAGTACTAATGGATCTCGTAAAGGGTCGTAAGTCAGCTCCAATTAATTGATTTGATATAACTATATTCATGTACGTATTTTGGTTGTTTCCGTCAGCCAACATGTCGAATTATATTTAATGTAATAAGTTCAGCTTTAAATTCTTGTTTTCATTTTTTATTTTACGTTATTTATTTTTTATTTTGTATAACAGGATGAAAATTATTTTTAACCATAAATAATCTCGATTTTTTCTTTTAAAATATTTATATTTTGTATTTCCGAGCACGCACTTGTGACCATTTTTTTTACATCTTTGAGCGCCTGGAGTCCCTAAACCCTTTCGCCAAAATGAAACTTACAGGTTTTGTTCCATACTGGGAGAGGTATCTTAGTGAAAAAAATAAAATTTTTATCTGGTCCCCCTTTTCAGATGTTTGACCTTGAAAACTGAAAATCCACAGATTTTGATGTTTTCTGTGGAAAACAGGAAAATTTGGCAAAAAGTGTGCACGAAACGAGAAATCCACAGATTTTGGTGGTTTTTCCCAAAAATGGAAAATTTCTCAATTTTGAGCCCGAATTAAGAAGAACGGGTACGTAATACAAATTTTATTTCTCCATAGTCGAAATCTACCCTGTCCATAGTTATCAGAAAAAATTTAACAATTTGTCTTTCCACCCCCTAGTCACCTTAATAGGTCATCAAAAATGACGACTTTGCTCGCAAGAACTGCTAATTTCAAGGTTGATTAACTCCATGATGGGAAAGGATATTCAGACATTACTATACATTTTCTGAAAGCTTGAAGTGTCCTCTTGATGATAATGAAAATTGGAAGTTTCTATCTTTAAAGGGAGTGAAATGGTAGCCATTTTTCCACACCCTTGCAAAGTTGCTTTTTACCTCGCCGCAGCGAAGAAAAATGAGCGTAGATCCAAAGCGGATTACGATAAAAATAAAATAAAAATTATTTTGTATTTGTCAATGATAGCGTAAACCATGCTGTAAAAATAAAAAGATTATCTGAAATGGTCGAGCAACCTCTCCTGGTCAATTTCTCGTGGAATGACCGTGAGGTTATCTCATTCCAACTATTATTGGAATAAAAGAAAAAATTGAAGAAAATTAACAAATTGCAGCACAAATTAGTTATTCCACTCACTGATATTCTCACAAGTTTAGATCAGAGATTTGGGAGATATGCTGAAAAATGATTAAAGTTGCAACAATTTTAATTCCGGAATTTAAAATGTTGTGCGCCTTCAAATGAAAAATTAGCCATGAAGGAAAATAAAATAAAATTTCTTCAAAATGCTAAAGGCGAGCTTCATCAAATAGACAGAATGAAGAGTTTTTAACCAAAATCACTGAAAATGCTACTGGCTTACCTCATCTCAATGATGATGGTTTGTTTAGATTTTTGAACAATCATACGAGTAATAAATCTCAAAATGAGATTGAAGAGGAAGTAGAACATTACTTGCATTCAAAAGAAACTCATATCATGATTCAAATTATCCACATGTGAAACATAGATTTTTAAAATTTAATTCTTCATTGCCAAGTAGAATTAATGTTATGGTAGAATTAAATTAGATTTAATGTAGCTAGTCAAATCCTGACACAAGGAAGATGTAAAATAACCGATGAAGTGTCTGAAAAAATGGTGATTTTAAGGACATTTTTTAAAGATGATGATTATATACTTCTGATGGAAATTTTTATTTTTTTAATATGAAAATTTTACTGTAAATAATTATATGACTGTTCCGTTTTATAATTTCCCTTAGAAGTTAGCAATGATAAAAAGGTAATAAAATAAATAAAGCTTACTATAAAATCTATTAAAAATTTTAAAGTTTATTACTTAAGTGGGTTAATAAAAAGTTAATTAAAAAGTTATTGTAAAACTAGTGTACTTTTTTGCAATAGTTAAGCATGCAGTTATAATTACTTCATTAAAAAGTAATTGCAAAGTAATTGTATTACTAATTTTTAAAATAGTTAGTAGTAATTACAACGTTTATAGTAACTCCTGCCCAATGGTATTTTTAATCAGTTACAGTACTGGCAAACATATGGAGGCTTACTAGACGTGTAGCATTTGAATCAGTTACATTTGATAATGACCAATGGTATTAATAGATTATCACTACAGTTTCTGCTGTCGAACACATACATGCGCAAACGTTTCTCTTCACCAGTGTCTCACTGCAGGAGGCCTTACTTATAAATCAACCTCGTATATAATATGTACAGTATATATTTTATCATGTAATATTCCGTTAATTCAGTCGTTATAATATGCTTATTCTATTTAGTGCAGCAATAACTGTAAATGGCAAAATGTTAGTAGATTCTTTCGTCGTGTCGTCTGGCATTCACCTTCACACTACTCTGCATACTGCAATAAGCATGGACGGTCATCTGAAAATTTCGGGGAAAGATGACATTCAACTCCAAATAAATGTGCCGACCAATAAAATGGAATTTGTTAACATAAAGTAAGAGGTATTTTCTCTTTATTGCTTCATTCTTTATGCTTTCTATTCATACTATCATTTCTTTTCAAAGAAAATGTTCTAAAATATACTCTGTTCTTCAAACAAAAGGGCAAGAGTATACCTAATAAAAAATAACAGGAATTATGAAATATCAGGCATCAAAAAAGACCAGACGAACTTCCAGAAATGTTCTGGGGAGTACACCAACAGGTGGCTGGGAATAGAAGTTTGTGGAACATTGCGATATCCCAACGCTTCGCGTATACTGTATGCGCCTTATTTCCCTCTAACGGGACCCGTCGACGTCAAGTTATCTCTATCAAAAACTGATCCCAGACTACTGAGTTATGTGCTTGCTTACAAGTGGAGACAAGATCAGGTGTTTACCATATCACTTAAAATTTATAAATTATAGTTTTATTTTCTATAACAACTGTATTTTTAAATCGTATATTTTTTGCAGGTTGCCCCAGATACGTATCGGGAACATTTTTTAATGACTTACCATACTCCTCGTTCATCAGAAAACCGTGAACTAACGTTGGAATTTATAAAGGATGAGTTTCTTCGGTCACTTTCCTTTCGATTTATCACACCAATGAAGAAAATAATTTTTGACAGTAACTTCATGCTTAATTAATAAAAATTTTGTTAGCACGTTAAAAATTTCACACATTTAATAATAATTAACTGATTTATTTTTGATCTGGCTACAGCGATCAAATTTATACAGATCTCAAAAGAATCTATTCACCTTTCCTCGTGTTTTTGTTTTAATTCATATTTTTCTCTTAAAATTTTAATAAGAAAGAAATTAATTAAAAAATTTTCATATCTTTTACTTAATGAAAATTGACAACCAATGCTTACATTTGCTAATATGCGAGGATAATCAAAATAATTGGTACTCCAGGATATCTGTGCTCAGTAATAATAGCGAAATCCTGGCAGTACCAAGCAATGCTTATTGTAAATTTATTTCTTATTCTTATTTTTCCCACGCAAGGAACTCAGGTGTACACACATTAATATGATCTTTGGAGATACAATTTTTTTAAAAAAAATCATATATTTTAATATTATTGTAGGCAAACGAGTTCTCCGTATGGGATTGTTGCAAATGAAATGGGCGACTTTTTCTGTACATGGAAAAGCAAAAAGGAAAAGAAAGTAACACGGCTATTTAATCAAAATAATCTCCAAGACCCGGTTCGGTGGGAACGAGCGTTAAGGCGAAGGTCTTGTGCGCGTCGTGGGGGTTCGAATATCGCTGAGAGTATGGATGTTTGTGTTTGTCCCTTTACTAACAAGCTTGAAAGACCAAGCAAAGTATCGGTAGGATTGATTCCCTGCTAGCTCCAATAGTTCTTTAAAGGGCAAATGACATCAAAAATTTCGCTATTGAGATAATAAAGAATCAGAAAGAATATAACTTAAAAAAAAAACAATAAGTTTTTATGGATAAAAGTTACAATTTTTTTAAGAAAGAGGCAACAAATAAGTGAAATGGGGCCCCTCCATTCAAAAACGTTAGCTGCGTGTGACGTCAACTTTGGTAAGCTGAGGCCGACAAGATTAATAGGCCCTGTAAATCTCGCCGGGCCTGTGGCTTGTAATCGCACCACGGTCTGTAGATCTCGTCGGCCTCGGTTACCAAACCTTACGTCATGAGCAACGCTATTGCGGGAGTTTTTGGCAAAATTCAAAATGAATTTATATTACCGGAGGTGGCCTTTAAATTATGATTTCGTTATTAAAATGAAAGTAAAAAAATAATAAAACTGATATTTAGTATCAGGAAAGTATTCAGAACTTCCGGTTTGGTGTTATTTGCCCTTTAACATCCTCGACACCGAAAAGGTAAAAGAAGAATAGAAAAGATAGATTTACAGATAGATAGATAGATCTCCAGTAGAAACAATACATTGTTGCAAACGAGTGGCTAGGTTGTTGATACCACTTTAGAAAAATTCAGCGTCGCTGGATGTGATAAAGTATTTCTTCGACAAAAAGTTGTTCGAAAATGCTGGAACAGAGGATAATTCTTTGGCAAAAGACCAGGAGAATAAAGAGGATGTGGCGCAGTTTCGTAGCCCAACTAATGGAAATGCTACATGGCCATCAATGAGCTATGCGATCAGGCGTTATTTTGAAGCAACAGGACACAACTGTTTTGCTTACTATACAGATTTTCGTGCATCTGCCGTATATCTGCACAGTACCCTGAGATGGAAAGAACAGTGTATTGTTATGGCTTGACCCTGTGATGGAAAGAACAGTGAATGATACCAGCAGAGAACCACCATACCAGGAAGAGGGAAATAGGGGAGAGTGGGATAATGGCGCCACCTTAAGAAGAATACTGATCTGACAGCTAAATGAAATATAAAAATTTAAATGTTTGTGTTGTATTTTTTTGCTACATTAATTGCCTTTAAAACTACGAGGGTTGGGGCAAAAGCCATGGCAACTATTTTTTTTCTTGAAGATACCAGTCCGGTTGGAAAATGTAACATATACAGACGAAAGGACAAGGTGTTAACTACATGTGTGGACAATGAATAGCACTGAAATATCGTAACACACTAATTTATTACACAGGGCAATATGGCCTTCACGGTGCAAAAGAATGACAACACAGTACACATAACGTTGACATGACAAACCTGGGCCTAAAGACCCTCAAAGTAGTCCCCTGCTATTGTCACCACACGCTGCCAACGATGTGGGAGGCGCTGAATACCATCAGCCTCATGACCGGTCGTCCCGAACGTTGCTCATCACAGATTGACACACGTCCTTGCTGAAACTTTCCTATCCACCGTGCTACAGAACGGTATGATAGGGCATTATTCCCAAGGGCTTCCACTAATTCACTGTGACATTCCATCGCATTTCTCTCTCGGAGAACGGCTATTTTGATGTAAGCGCGCTGCTCAACACGGGTTACTTCCATCTCGCACAACACTCACCAACTGACTGATTTCACAGCCCTCACTGCGCTACTACCAGCTATCACAGAGCCATCTGTTCTTCTACATACACACTATGCCTGCAGAACTTCCACACGACACATATACGTTTGTGATGAGTTCACATATCTACAAGAAAAAAAATAGTTGCCATGACTTATGCCCCAACCCTCGTATATTAAAAGAAATGTCTAATTCCCTTTGCTTTGGCAGTTATTAAAAAGAAACGTAAACATATGCAGAGTGGCGAAATTACCCATTCCGCCACTGCTGTTGGGCAATCTTGCCTTTACACCTAAATTAGTAAAACATACTTTAAGCATGAACATATTTGAAATTTTTAATGAAAATATTACAAAGCTGTAAAAAAGAACTGTTTTTAAAACAAGCTTTGTATTTAAATAAATAAATAAATAAATAAATAAATTTATAAAATATCAATAGGGCTTTTCATATTCTGAGCTTTTATTTTGTCACGTAAAGTTGTTCCATCAATGTTAAAACTTGCTGCGACTTTTTTTCACGTAAGTTACATTTTCATCTGGTTTGATGGCTTCTTGAGACATTCGTTGGTCCACTTTGTTGCGAGATGGCGATATTGCCCCATTCACACAATATGACGGGTGCGATGCTGTTTCAACTAGCCTACTTAACAATTTGTCTAACATTTTATACTAAAATACACCTACACAAAGTTGTTTTCAAAGTATATAAAGACTGAATTGATAACAGTTTGTTTAAGTATACATGCCACGACGATTTTGATGGTCGAAAATTAGATGAAAAACACTAGAAAAGCGTTTTAGCTTGCAAAAATCAAACTGAACGTAAAGTTTGAAAAAATTCCATTGACTACTGCTAATAGTAATGGCCTCAAGAGATCAGCATACTCCAGAGGCATTTGAAACTCATTAGTATTACAGAATGGAGGGTGGCGGTATTACCCAGGGTGACGCCATTGCCCCACTCTCCCCTACGCATACTAACACTCTGTCCTGATCATACTATGACCATTCTTTGCACGGAGAGGTGGCGTCGTTTCTTACTTCTAACCATTGAATCGAACGTAACCGATTGCTATAAAAAATCCATGTTTCATCAATGGTAACAATAGGCTAGGTTACAAAATTCTTTTCTGCTTCCTCCTTTGGAGAAGAGAAGAACACAGTTCCAGTCGCTGTGCTTTGTTTTGATCGGTTATTTCGTATGGCACCCACTTTTCAAAATTTAAGTGTCGAGGATGTTAAAGGGCAAATGCAGGGTAATAAGTGTCGGAGAACAGATGAATAGTGAGTGTATCGCACTATCTGTTGTGGATCTGTTTCAATCGTATCCTTTAATTCGTCAGGAACGGAGAAAGGAGAGTGGTCACGGGGTTCCTTTATAAGCTCATATCTCCGGATCTCCATTTTGCAAAAAAAGCCAATCGGGCAATTCGGAAGTGGTTTCCCTACCAAATCTTTATTAATCCTTTCGGTTGCAGCCCTCGGAGAATTTCCCGGTAACTTATAGAGAAATATTGTCCACAGATAACTTGGTTCGACGTTCACTTCAAGCAAAAGTTACTATCATTATATCACCCTCGAGTTGCCTTATCGAAAGAAACCGAAAATTTGCATAATCCGTTGCGTGCGCTCTCATCCCCGCCAACAGAACAGGGTCTTTATTCTGTCATTTCATTTGCAACAACCTAATATTAAATGTCTCTATATTAAACTTTTGTGCATGATTGTTATACACATAAACCATGCCTGGCCAATGAATTAGAAACATGTTATGAAATATTTAAATGTATTAGCAGTATACAGAATATGTCAAGTTACTTGGATCACTTGTATCAGCGGGTCGTGTCAATAGCATTTGTGTAGAACGGAAGAAACGAAAGACCTGTCTGAGTTCAAAAAAAGCGCTATTGTGGGAGCCCGGATAGAAGATGCCACGATATCTAAGACAGCACAGCTGACCACTATCTCGAAACGCGAGATCTCTAGTGTTCAGTTCGTGAAAGCCGTACCCTCAATGTTTGTCGCAGCTACATCAGGCACGGCTAGTTACTGGATGGGCGACCATCAGTGATAGTCAATCTTCACCCCCCCGCCCCACGCTGCTGCGACCATCATACAGCAGTCGTGAATCCAGGTCCATCCAGGGACCCAACTCGTCGGCCTGTGGCCATACAGGAAAAGGATGGACGTATTGGATCCCAATTTCATAAATAAAAAAAAATAAAAATAAAAAATAAAAAAAACTTAAACAGTGTGCATCGTAGACAGTTATGCGGAACCGTGGTCGGCGACTTCTGAGAAGGCTTGTGCAGCGACAACGAAGGTCTACTGTGTAGCAATTGACGGACGACTTCAATGAAGGCTGGGACTAATAATTGCCAGGAAATTGAAGAGAATAGGGATGGTTTGCCTGCAGTGGTGTAAGGGGTGGCGTGGCTGGTCAACATATAGGGGACTGTAAAATGGTAATGTGTTCGGATGAGTCATGCTGCATCTGCCAATGTGTGTTGGATCGCTTTAATCTGGATTCCGTTGCAACTGTTTGGATGAATTTCTTCGGATTACGCTGAATAACTGCAGAAACCGTCGTGACATTTTCAGGAGTAACTGCACATTGCCTGGGGCCAACATTTCCCAGAAACTCATCAGCCATGCTGGCTGCACCGATGACCGCAGCGTGTGGCGGCAGGCCCATGAAACAAGGGATTCACCCTATCTTGGCTCAACTTCTTCGTGGGAAAGTCATTGTTTGGGGTAAGGACGCAGCGATGTTAGGAGGGGGAGTATCTTTTAAGGGGTGGAATTTTTGGCATACTGCATTTTTTTTATCGGCACAATAGAGCTGTACATTTTCTAGTATAGAATGTCCATCTTATAGTTTTGGTTTAGTATGTTTGATGTTTATTGTCCATCTTTTAGTTTATTTCTAAATTATCTCCCGTATTATACATGTTTATTACTCAAACACTATGACAGATTTTAACGTGATTTTTTTTTATTCACAAAGAAAAGCTCAAAAAAGTTTCTTAGCATGTCTTATGAATTTCAATGTGCCCCCCCATTTATGGCTTGTAGGACATCAAAGCGAAGTTAGATTTCCTCCCATGTTTGGGCTAGCATTTCGGGGGTGATTTCAGCGATTGTTTCAATTATTCTGTTCTTGAG
Source organism: Rhysida immarginata (assembly GCA_023313115.1). Classification (NCBI taxonomy): domain Eukaryota; kingdom Metazoa; phylum Arthropoda; class Chilopoda; order Scolopendromorpha; family Scolopendridae; genus Rhysida; species Rhysida immarginata. Next base: position 91,707 of record JAHWFO010100709.1, read on the forward strand.
TTTCAATGTATCAACACTCTGTCTTTCACATATCCCCAGAAGGAAAAATCCAGAGGGTTCGCATCGGGTGAGCGAGAGGGCTAAGGGATTGGCCCATTCCTTCCAATCCATCGTCCGGGAAAGTTCGTATCAAGGCACTGCCTAACTTGCAGGTCGTAGTGAGGAGGTGCTCCATCTTGTTGGTAGTCTATGTTGGGCTGCAGTTCTTCCACCTGTGGAATCAGGTAGTTCTCCAGCATATCTTGGTAGGTTGCAGCGGTAATGGTTTCTTCAGCGAAAAAGAAAGGTCCAATTACTCGATCATGCATTAAACCGCACCAAACATTAACCTTTGGGCTGTCGCGTATATGCTCCCTTAGAACATGGGGGTTTTGTGAGCCCCAAATACGGCAGTTGTGTCGGTTTACTGCTCCGGAAGTATGGAATGTTGCCTTATCAGAAAACAAAATGTCCTCAAAGAAGGTGGAATCATTGTCGATTTTTGGAGCATATCCTCAGCAAATGTCTTGCGCTTCGGTCGGTCATCTGGCGCTTCGGTTCATGCATCATCTGGGTTTTGTAGAGTATAAGACGAAGGCGTTACTTCACTATTTTATGTACGGATATCATTGGCATATCCAGTTGACGAGCCACTTGTTGAAGTGATTTACAAGGACTACGATCGAACGCCTCCCTGACTTTACTACTCTCTGTGGTGTCGCTGAAGGTCTGCCAGCACCCTTTTTGTGTAACAGGCTGCCTGGTTTAAAAAATTTTCATGCCATAGCTTAATTAACTTATGATTTGGAGGATCCTTTTTAAACTTTGTTTTGAACCTTCTCTGAACTGTAACAATTGACTTAAATTCCGGAAACCAGAGCTTTTTCTTGAACTCTCGCCACTGCTTAATGCGTCTTGCGAAAAATGGAACAACGCGCCAGCAATGGTACCACGCGCCAACCGCGTGTATCATTATCAACTCACGCGAGGCTAAGAAACTTTTTGAGTTTTTCTTTGTGAATAAAAAAAAAACACGTTAAAATCTGTAATAGCTTTTTGAGTAATAAATAAGTATAGTACGGGAGATTATTTAGAAACACCCTGTATTATTTCTCGAGGGGAATTGGGGTGAGGGCCTAACTTCTAGCTACGCTACTGGCTCCTTGATATTCCTTGAAGATTGAGCGACAGCCATGGAATACCTGAACGTTGTTGCCTATCAAGATCATCTTTCAATGTTGCACTTTTCTCTGCTGGTGAGGGTTCCGCAAGATTTATATAAGATTTTTTCAAGATTGGTTCTCTTATCATGACAATGACTTCCACCATCTACTTTGGCTAGCACAGAGCCTGGATCCTAACCCAACAGATCATGTTTGCAATTTGTTGGAAAAACGCGTCCGTCAACGGCATCCTCTTATGTTGATTTTACAGCAACTAAATGACTCTTTAATGAATAACATTCAGGTCAAGTGATGCAGTGCAGCAACTCGTAGAACGAATCCCTAATCATTAGTATCTACAGGATGTTCTCGAATAACGTGTACAAACTTGGGGGATAGGTTTCCTTATACCAAAACAGAAAAAAAAAGTTCACATAAACATGGGTCCTAATTTGAACAATAACTGAGATATGAACAGAAATATAAATGGCGCCACCAAGATCCACAAGTTAACAACTCAGGTTCTATTACATCTAGGATGGTGAAATTTGGGGGAATAATAGGGTACATAAAACTGTGTATCGTTAAAATTTGGTTGAATTCCAACAAGTAGTTACCTAGTTACGCATTCAACATCGTAACACATACTCAAATGTTGAGTACTAACCAGCACATATTTCCTTGTTGAATGCCTCGGAAAATACTCGTCATTTTTATTTATGTTCATATTTCAGTTATTGTTCAAATTAAGATCCATGTTTATATGAATTTTTTTTCTTGTTTTGGTATAAGGAACCTGTCCCTCAAGTTTGTACACGTTATTCGAGAACATCCTGTATATAACTCCTGGATCGCTGACCTTAGGGAGAAAACCAGTAGCCGAAATTCAAGCCACCAGGAGAATTAGGCGATAACTTTTGTGGACACTACGTAATATCTAACCATCCTATAATGAAATACATCCATTTTATACTATGGTTAATTATTATAATATAGTCTTAATTTTGTTAATAATATTATTTATTTTTATATTTTTGTTTAATCTATTTTATTTATATTATTTATTTATTTATTTATTTATTTATAATGCATTTATTCTTTTACATATGTTTTTTATAAGCTTTATCTTATATTATTTTCTTTTCATTTTATTGATCGCCTCTGATGCCGAGTACGCGGGTTCGATCCCGGCCGAGGACGACGAGGATTTTTCAGGGGTAAATCCTGAGATCACGCACTTCCTTCGGAAAGGAAGTAAAGCCGTTGGTCCCGTGTAGTCGTTTGCCGGCTGCACGTTAAAGAACCCTTGGGAGGCAAAATTTGCGGCCCCTATAACGCCGTCCTGAAATGACCATAGCAGTTGAAAAGGACGTTAATACCAAACAAACCAAACCAATCTTTTCATTTTATTCATTTCTTACGACATTATAGTCAATTTAATATTAAGTTTAATTTACAGTTCGTATTTAATTTTTTTTATTTGTCTATTTCTTCTACTTCTTCTTCTTCTTCTTCTTCTTCTTATTATTAAAATGTGTTAAATTATCGTTGTACAAAGCCAAACATCCATGCCCTCGGCGGGATTTGAACCTGCTATAAGACCTGCACCCTAACGCTCTCGGCCACCGAGCCAGCATTTCTTATCTCACTTATTTAATTAATTATTTTAAAGTTATTTTCAGTTATCTTAAGTTAATTAGATTTTCACTTATTTTTACTGCCTACTTTAACCATCATATCGTATGGGAAAGAGCAAAATCGTCCTATCGACTATTGTGTCCTGGAGACGCTGTTATTTCGGCCACTGTGTCTCTTTCATCTGTGTTTCGGCTATGCTTCGCGCTGGTTTTCTTCACTGATTCATCTATTCAGGAGTTGTATAGATATCATTACTAATTATATACATGTTGTCATTCAGGCTAACGGAGGCCCTATAGCATACTAAACCGATGTTCATTGGCTAGGCATTGTCTTTTAGTAAGTGTGTGTGTATTTGTGTGTGTGCTTTTGTGTATACGTAAAATGCTCATTCTTTTGTTATCTTAAGACTGTATTGTCGTTTTTCCCTTGAGTTTCAAATTTATTGAATACCTGAATATTAAACATATGTGCCTGAAAACACAATAAAACAAATTTTCTGATTAAAGGTAAATACTTCAGGTACCTATTCCAATGAAGAAAATCTGAAGACACTCAATGCAAATATCACTGTTGATGGACAAACATACATTTGTGTGGCAAATGTTGAAATAGAGAAGACGAATACTACAATGAAAGTAACTCCAAATTTGGAAGTGACTACGTCTGGAAGACCTTATCTCACTCTCAGTGGCTTCATATATTTAGAATCACTTAAGAACTTAACGATCAATCTTAAAGTAGATCACCTCACGAAGAAAAGTTTATTGTTAACGGGTAATTAAAACTACTCTTTCCCATTAATTATTTTTTAAATGCTTTGTGTTGTATTTAAAATCAGTATTGTACAAACCTCAATTCATAAAAGTTGGGACAAGGTGAAAACATGCGACACAGCAACAATATTGATACAATGATGTATTGATTCATTTTATTTCTAAAGAAGATAGTTTATTGGGTAGGTATTAAACATTTCGGAACCAAAAATTTAACTAATAATGATAGATATTAGGTTTTTTGCAAACTGACGGTTGCAACACACTCCAAAAATGTTGGGACAGTGGGCGAATTACCATTGGGTGACGTCTCCCATTCTTCTGATCAAACTTTGTAGCCATCGAGAAACAGATGATACCAATTTCTGTACCGTTGCAACAGGAATTTGTTGCCATTCCTGCTGTACGAAAGTTTTCTGCTGTTGAACTGTTCAGGGATGTCGTTGACATAACTTCCTGTTGATAATTCGTCATATATTCTCTATTGGGGACAAATCGGGACTGCAGGCAGACCATTTTAACACCCGAATTTGCCTATTGTGTAGCCACTGTTCTGTAATGGGAGCGGTGTCGGGTTTAGCGTTATCTTGTTGAAATAGAAATGGACGGGTTTCAAAAAAGATATCGCCAAGAAGGCAACATATGTTCTAAAATTCCAGTATATGCTTGTGCATTAACGGTGCTGACGCAGATGTGCAATTTCGCAGTCCATTGACACTCGTGCAGCTCCAGAGCATTATTGAAATTAGCTTTTGTACAGCATATCAGCAACAGGCAGGATTGTCCTTTTCCTCTTTGGTCCTAAGTACACGCTGACGATTTTCACTAACAACAACCGTAAATTTAGATTCATCGGACACAAAACAAGTCGCAACTGGGCTTCAGTTCATTTCAGACGGATACATGCCCGAGCCAGGTGCCTACGTTTCTGCAGTTGTTTACACACACCTTTAGTCTTGCATAATAGAGCTTCAACTTCATTTCGTGATGTAGCGGTAAACAGTATTCAACGATAAAGGTTTTTGATAGAATCCTCGAGCCCATTCTGCAATTTCTGTCACTGTTCAATGCCTATTTTTAATGTAGTGAGGTCTGAAAACCCGAAGATCACGAGCTGTCAGAATTGGTCTACGTCCTTCCCTTTTACAAACGGTGGTATTTCCACTTGTTCTGTACCTATTAATGCTATGAACTGTAGATGATGAAAGCCCAAGATTCCTGGCTATTTCTTGCTGAGATACGTTGCTTCAAAAATTATTGGATTATTCTATTGCGCATATCTTGACCCACTGTCTTGCCTCGACCCATGTTGTCGTGTAAATGAGTGGCCGCACATTGCAGTTTGCATTTAAAGACGGAAATGTTATGTCCGTAATGTTCTCCAGAAGTTTCGAGAATATTCATATCACTTCTATGGCTTCCAGTGTGGTCTTTTCCTTCCGTCCTAACTATTATGGTGCATTGCCAATGGCAATTTCATTAAAAAATTATATACGACCAAAGAAGAGATCGGCACTTATAAATTGTACATATTTTACTTCAGCCACTTCAAACGCTTTTATTATTTTAATTTTGCTAATATACAGGGTGTTCTTGAATAATCTAAACAAGCTTGGGGGTGTGATAGAGGGATCAAATCTAAGCAACATCTCTCTCTTTTATTTTTTTCTCTGGGGCATTGTTTTTGACGTAATATGCCACTCAACCCGTGCTTTTGGAACACATCAAAATCATGGTCAATCATGTAATAAAAAGAACAAAAACACATTGGATACAGTACAATAATGTGGCTTGTTTTTTATGAAACATGCAAATGTTTTACAATAAGTGTTCAAATTGACTACCTCTGGCATGAATGCATGCTTCACAACGTCGCCGCATGGACTGACGTACCCGTAGAGTATTTGTCCAACCTTTTCAAAAATGAACTCACCTAGAGTCCCTGTAAAAAGACCCTGTATAAAGAGTCTTTATTCAGGGACTCTAAACTCACGCAAACGTTTCTGTCGTGTAGTGGTGGAATTGTGCAACTCAGAGGTCTTCTCTTGAGACCCGAGCAGTATCTATCCAAACAACTGTTTCCTGCAGGTAGGATTTCAACATTTTTTATCTCAAAAACAATGCCCCAGAGAAAAAAATGAAAGAGAAAAATGTTGGTTAGATTTAATTCCTCTAATACCCCCCCAAGTTTGTACACGTTATTCGAGAACACCCTGTATATTTGCTCAATCTTATTCTATTTGCATTTTTCATATTGTCCCAACTTTTATGGAAATGGTTACTGTAAAATATTGAATATTAAAGTTATTGTAAAATACTGATTTTGAAATCTTTCAGGGGAGTTTCTTCGATCAGACGATAGAAAGTCACGTCGATTAGATTGGCACCTGTCGTTGATCTCTCCATTAATTGACGTCAACAGCACTGGTTATGTTACCGGAAATCTTAAGTCAATGACATTAGTGGTAAACATAAGTTATTCTTGGATGGGTAACAATGTAGAAAGACTTGACTTCTCGATGGAATCTCACAATTTATCTTCTGCATCAGAAGGCTTAACGAAATTGAATGTAATTATGGAACTGCGCTTAACAGCCTACCCTAACTACAACACCCACCTGAACTGGATTTTCTCAACAACAACTGGTCACTTAGAAAATACTGTTAAAATAGGAATTGGAATAAATTTTTATGCAAGTGAATCGACGCTTTTATTACAACAAATACTTACATATAAAGGCGATATAGATAATAACAATCTAACAGGCTCTTTTGTAATTTTATATCCAAAACGAGATATTGATTTCCGATTTTTCATGCATCATCACAGCTCTGAATCGCTAGTTTATTCTCAAATCTCCCTTAGACTTGATCCCCATCAAGAATATGAACTCAATGCTAATTTTATCGATAAAACTACAAATCTGACGGATTTTGAAGCTGATTTAGAATTTAAGCATCCTGCGAGGACTATTTTCCTGAAGGTAAGCAATTACTGTTTTCATGAAATCTTGTTCTTGTATTAATTTAGCCATTTAGGAACTTTGGTATGTTGCCTATTTTTCATATTAAAAGATTTCAAGAAAAGGAAGTATGTAAAAAAAAATTTGCGACGAAATATTATAACTCTTCAAAAATCTTATTCGATTGATGGTCTTGGACAATTCAAAGCACTTTTACGCATCAATTATTATTGGCTGTGCTGGTGCCTATAATGTTGCTTGTAGACGTTCATTGAACCACAGTCTAAATAAGCAGTCGACTCACTCTTATCGCTTCCATTGTTGTAGTGGAAGCCTCTAGCGGAGACCTAGATACACAGTCTATTCCCATAGAGTTACTAAACTAATAGAAGCGTTCAGGTATTTTAAACAAATGTTTAAATTTTGGTTTCTGTGACCAGGATTGAAGGACCAAACTTTTAAATTTAATCGCCATTTTGGCCATGTTTCCGAACAGATAGGATATATGTGCCCGTTTACTTTTTGATGCTCTATCCGAATCTGAAGTCAAAATCAAAATATTCTAAAAAAATTGGCAATGGAGCGACCGATTTCGCAAATACAGTTATGATGGTTTTCATTAACATCGTTACAGTAATGTAATACCACGCATTCTCAAGTGGTTTTTATATTTTAAGATGAGAATTTTTTTAAAACATTTGTTTATTTGTTTAAGAACAATTCAGTTATTTTTTATATCTGTTTTGCATTCAGAAATATTAACTTTCTTATCCAAATAGACTTTTCCTTTCTGCATGAATGCATTGATTTATTGGCAAATCGATTTAATTCACTTATTATTATAGACAATGATAACACAAATTTATTTCTTTTATTTTAAATAATGTATGACGATAATTCAGAGTATTTATTAAAATAAAAAAGGATTTATGACAAGCTAACGTTTCATACGAGAAAAATAAATAAACTGCGATGGAACTTTTAAAAATTAAAAATTAATGATGAGCTTTACAGATGGGAAATTTTTAAATTTGATAATGTAGTTTTGATAATATAATTTCACTGGGAAAAATATATGTTTACGCACATAACAGAATGATACTTTCAAGTTGGCACTTTCAAATTGGTAAAGCTTTTTCCTTTCAAGTTGGCACTTTAAACAGAACTTTTCAGATGCCACTTTCAAGTTGCTAAAACTTTTTTCTGAATTGTGAGCTATAAAGTCAATATTGTCAAGTGAAGGCGTTGATATTTCCAAATCATCACATTCTGGGCAAACATGTTTAGTTTGAAAATTTTTACGCAAGTAACCACGAACATCAACCACGAAGTTTACCTTCTGGTACATCAAAGTCGTACTACGTTTGAAAAATACCTATCGAGTGAAGGTGATGGCTGGGAGCGAAGATATGACGTGGAGAAATCATAGTATGGAATCCGTTGTTCGCACGGTTACTCTTCCGGTAAAATTCAATGGAAGCGAACGATATATGAGGCGTGTTTTTTAAATAAGTACCGTTTTGAAGTATGGCCGCTGCAATGCTGAAGTTGCGGATGCATCTATCTTTTGGCTAGCCACAGACGCCATTACGGAAGCATTCTCTTGCGTTGACTTCTGTTTATGCGTGTTTAAACTGCATCAAACTATCGAAATCCTTCTGATTTTGAAATAAGAGAGTTGTCAATCGTTCTTAAATGCATTAAACTGAAAGCGGCCGAAATTCATTGGCAGATTAGTGAAGTGTCTGGAGAAAACGCTATGAACGTTTTGCTTCAAGACAATACTCGTCCACACGTGGCTCATCGAACCCGAGATCTCATCGCATCACTTGGCTGGGAACAACTTGATGACCTTATGTATAGCCCTGACCTAGCGCTCAGCGATTATCATTTGTTCTTGCACTTAGAGAAGCACCTTGGTGGTGAGCGCTAAGAAGACGATGACGACGTCAAAATGCCTGTGCTGGAATGGTTAGTAAACCAGGCGGCCGATTTCTATTAGGATGGAATTCAGAAGCTGGCCGTACGATACGATAAGTGACTTAATACACACTGACTACTCAATTGAAAGTGGACACTTTCAATTTTAGACGTTTTGTCGAATATCTAGAAAAATACTTGATGAATTATCCTGAAACTTCAGGGGTGTAAACAACATGTTACATCCCGTATATTTCAGCGATAGTTTTGTCCCGAAGGCAAATAGGGGACCAGCACCAAAGTGTACCAAAAAATAATATTTGGGATCACCCTATAAAGAATAATGAATAATGCTTAAAATGCGCTGTAGCTATAACATATGCTTATGAGGCTTCTTTTACTTATCTTTGTATGAGAATAGCACGTATATTCATAGAGATAAAAGGTTTCTTTAAAAAAGTGGAATTTTTTTCTTAAGATTTTTGTTTATAATATGCAGGGTTTTCAACCCAATGCAATGCCATTTTCAGGAACCTTGACAAACTAAAGTAGAGATAGCACCCTGCAATCAGAATATAAAAATATTAAATATTTGATGAAATATGAGCATTTTTGCTAAATAATTTTAACTGCGCATGCGCAAGCGTTACCGAAATATCTTTTGTATAATTTATTAGCTAAATGTATAAGGCTGCTCTTATAAAAAGCCCAAGCAAATATCCTGAAAATTCAGGTAGATATCGTCGATTGAATGAGTAGAATTTCAGTTGCTCTAAAAAATAAACAAAACGATAAGACATCCGTTTTGGTCATTAAAACTGTATCATCGTGAATGGAAAGCAACCGTCGATGTACCCCAAAGAACAAGAATTCGAAGAATGTTAAATGTCGTGTTCTCAAAAGAAAACTGCTACTCAAACGATAGCAGAGAACAAAACTTTTGCCTTGGTGCAAGCAACATATCAACTGGACAGAGGAAGGCTGATGTAATTCGTCTGTGTTCAGTGACGAATTCAAATCCGCTTGGCTTATGGAGATCAAGGATGTCGTGCGTGGCGGAAGAAAGGTGAAGAGTTTAGGGGGTCCAAATTAAAAGGGACTGTTAAATTCCCAAGGAGTTCATAATCTGGGGATGCAGGTCTGCTAGAGGAGTTGGAAGTCTGGCTTTATATAAAGGAACTGTTAATGAAAAGGCCTATCAAGAAGTCCTAGAACACTTCCCTCTTCCATTAATAGAGCATCGCTTTGGATATAACAAACCATTTTCCAACACAATTCCGCGCTTTGCCACACGGCAAGAACAATCGCACAATGGCTTGAATTCAACAAAATCTCCATATTCTACCGAGGCCAGCAAATTCCCCAAACTTAAACCCAATCGAAAACATGTGGAATATCATTAAGAAAAGATTACTTGAAGACCCTGTAAGAAACGCTGACAAACTGAAGAAAAAGATCATCAACGTTTGGAGTGAAGTTACCGCATCATAATCATATGCTACCGCTACAACGCATTTCAAGCATTATTTTTTACAGGTGATCCCAAAATTATTTTTGTTGTTCAATTTGTTGCTGTTCTCCAATTTGCCTTCGGGACAAACCTTAGCTGAAATAAGAGAACGTATGGTATTGTGAGACATGCTACGAAAGGTAAACGTTTAAAGTTTACTTAAAACACATCACATCACAGTTGTTCTATATGAGCGCCTTGCATAACTTGACACACATCAAGCCAATAGTCTATCTCCTGCCAAACCTTTCGTAGGTCATTCAATGTTGTTGGCGGTAGTGGTTCGTTCACATGATCTTTTACAAAACCCCCACAGGAAGACATCACATGGGGTTAAGCGCACAGAATGATCTCTGGTCTCCAGTCAACGCCATTTTCTTTAACTGCTCGATGCTGACTCTTAACGGTAGAAAGTGAAAACATGCGTTCATTAGATATCACAGAATAAATGTCTGAAATCGGGTCCATCATTTTGACTTCCCCTCTATATGAAGTGTAATATGCTCTTTACACCCTTGAAGTTTCAGGATAATTCATCAAGTATTTTTCTAGATATTTGACAAAACGTCTAAAATCAAAGGTGTTCATATTATTTTGTCTAACCCCTGTATATAGATTATTGTCATACATTAATTAATATGAAAGAAATAAACTTGTGTTATCATTTTATCTATAATACGAGTAAATAATTAAATAAATCTATCTGCCAATTAATAAATTCATTCATATTCGGAAAGGAAAAGTCTATTCGGATAATGAAGTTAAATAATAGAATTTTTTGATTGATTTATTTATTTATTGATTTTTTATTAAATTTATATTATTTATTGTATTCCAGGGTTCTTGTGTCTCGTCCTGCTCTCCTTACATCCAACAATAAAATTAATAATTTCTGAATACAAAGCAGATTAAAAAACTAACTGAATTGTTCTGAAACAAAAACAAATGTTAAAATCTTTTTAAAAAATTGCCATCTAATAAAATAAAAACATACCTGAGGGGTCATCCATAAATTACATAACGCTTAAGGGGACGAGGAGGTCTTTGGAACTGCGTTACGCAGCATTATGGAGGGATAGGGGGATTTCAGGTATGGCGTTACGTAACGCTTCTTTTCAAATTTATATGAAACTAAGGTTATGGGATGGTTAAGTTTATCAAACAAACCTTTCCACCGACGCAAAACGTCCGCCGCTCATTTATTTCAGGTAAAGCATTTTGTCCATTTGCAGCTAACCTTCGCCGCTCCTTGATGGTCAGTATTTGCCCAAACAGTAGAGCTACAATTGATAGAGGATCCAAAAGTGCAATTCAGAACTCCTGATTTGATAGTTTTTCTGTAGACAGTATGTAAGTCTTTTGTGCAATTAAACTGTTCTCCAATGAAATTGCTGCATATCATGTAATTTTAAAAATTCCGGTTACACATAAAATACAACCTCTAACAAAAAAGTATGGAATCATTGAGAAAATGTATACGTTATCCATCAGATCTCATTCACAAATGGATTTATAAATAACACTGCCATGCATGATATTTGATGTTTTGGAAAAAATATATTTTTCTTAATTATTTTAACATGTAGATTTCGAATATGAAATCCTTTTTTCTATATCAAGTAGCATTTGTCAGAAATTTCATGCTGATGACTGCTACTTCTGCATGGTAAACACTATTGGTTACAATACAGAGTGTGGCAAGTATTTGAGAACACGTCAATACGTTATACTATTTAACAATTCCGAAACGAGGCAGATAAACATGGCGGATCTAAAGATAACCCAGCAAATGAAGCGATATGCTGTCATCGTCTCCTTGGCTGCAGGACACTCCGACTCCGACATTGCTGCATTCCTGAAAGTCGCCCGTTCGTTCGTGTTCAAAGTACGGAGAGAACTGGACGCTGCCATTTGTCGCCGGAATTCATCCGTTCTGTCCAAGCTGCAATCGATGAGGACCCTGGGAAGTCCATAAGGGCACTCGGGAGGTCGCTGCAGGTTAATGAGGCAACCATTCGACGTGTGGTACATGAAGATCTCAGTTTTTCAACAAGACTCTGCTCCAAGTCAAGGCCCACAGCACCCAAGCATGGATGACCACGAATCTTCACAACCACATTTTTCCCAACATGTGGCCCCACAGCTCCCCTGATTTCAATCCTTTGGACTCTTAGGTCTGGGGCGTCGTTGAGAGGGAGTCCAACAAGCATCCACACAACACCGTTAAAGCTCTTAGGGCAGCTATTGTGGAGGCAATGGCAGAAATCCAGAAGACCCACCTCATTGCTGCCTGCCAGCGGTTCCGACAGCGTGTGGAGGCTGTCATTGCGGCGGACGGTGATTTTATTGAACAACAATATGTATTTTGTATCCTTTGTACAAAAATGTAAATTGTATTAAAGGCTCTGTGGTATCTTAAGTGTCTGCTCCTTTTACCTGCGGACGTCGTTTTGTTCTCAAATACCTGTCGCATCCTGTACAAAAAATAAGAAGGAAAATGTTTATCCGAATTTGCCTTCTGCATTGAGACCGGTACCTCACGATGAAAACATTCTTGTTCCAGTACCAAAGCATAATGTGAACTCCATGGCAGAAAATGAGTTGACTACGAAAGGCGAAGATGACATGGATACAGATAGAGCAAAATATATTTCGGACAATCTAGAAATTACTCAAACGTTTTTTCAAATGGAACTTAATGATCTCATTCGAGACTTAGACTTGCCAAAAATCTCTGCAGAACTTCTGGGATCACGTTTGAAAGCCAAGAGAATTGCTGTAATTTGTAAAGCTAATTAAACTTTGGATTTGGTTAGTGAAAAATTCTGACGTGATGGCCTAATTCTTCCTTCAACAGATTTGAAACCAGCATGTCAAATTTGTTTAAAATCACATCTGAAAATTTTTTTAAAATGCATAGTTGCGTAATCAATAACCTGAAAATTCACCTTATGTATTCTACTTCTTTAGTAATGCCATTTTCGAAAGTGAGCTTTCCTGAAAAAGAATTTTAGGATTTGCATAATTATTACACAACATAAGCAATCGTCACCGATGGTGCCTGTCATAAAATACTGAGAGCTTTCAAAAAACAACTTGTACAAGCGATAAAAACTGGTAAAACACAGCGTGATATAGCAGGGTTTATAAACTGTGCACACTCTACTGTTGCAAGATTTGGAAGCGGTTTCAAGTAAATGGAGATGTCAAGAAACAGCATAGAAATGGGCGCCCTAAGAAAACAAGTATCAGGCAAGACCGAAATGTGCAGAAAATTGTGAAAAAAATGCGAGATTCATCAGCAAAAGAGCTTAACAATGAATGGAAGAAGTAGAGCAAAATTCGTGTGTGATCAATAGTTCGCAACAGATTAAACAAAATGGGTTACCGCTTCAGTAAAGCAAAAACAAAACCAGTGTTGACGACCCAGCGCAAAAAGAAGCGACTTGTATGGACAGAGAAGCACTCCAACGGGACAGAATTGTACAAGAACTACTAGGCGAATCACGGGATAGCAAAAATACCGAGTAGTGTCCTGTAACTGTTCCGAGGATGTCGGACATCTCGTTTGCTTTTATTCTGTGGTTTTCTTAGTTAATGGTGTGCCATCTCTACTTAATAAGTAAACGATTATCTTATTTTCATAATTTATTTATTGAAAAATTTCCTCGGGGAAAAAAAATCACAAAAGCCCTGTGCCAGTGAAAATCTGCTACGGCGGCCATGTGGAAGAATCATGCCCATAGCTGATAGATTTTCGAGAACTTTTCTCCGCGCGAATTTAAGTTATTAAAATAAGATAAAGCAGTTACTTATTAAACAGAGATGGTACGATAAAAATGTTGAATGCATGAATGCATCCGGGGTAATCAATATCGTTGCACTACTTGCGTTAAATGTCAGTTTTGACTCAGCGATCGTATAGACTGATCATATATTTTCTGTTACAGTACTGTTCGCAGTTTTTTCCGTCGTTTTTACTGTGACTGTGAGCAAATATCAATAAAACTGCAAATGGATAAGAGTGAGAAGTGAAATTAATAGGCAGAAAGTGAAATTATTGTAGAAACTTGATCTTGGTGTATCTGTGTGGCGCATTACTAAAGAATGTTGTGGAGTCGAAGAATACGACGCACAGAAATTCTCGTTGAACTAACGAAAATAGCTAGAAACATACAAACCACAAGACACAGGTAATTGGCGTAGAACTAAACTTGTCTCCAGAGAAACTGTATGAGAAAACAGTTGAAAAATGAAACAAAATTAGTAAAATGCAGAATAAAATTCTTCACTAATAAGTCTACTTAATGCAGTCTTAAAAATGGTAGGCGAAACGATTATTCCAATCTAACAATCTTTATACAGATGAAAAAAAATATCTTTCTATGATAAGCCTATTTAGGTACATTTAAAAATGGTAAGCGAAGCAAATATTTCACGAATGAATCAAAATAATAGAAGGGCGTCAATATGCAATAAGCCTTACTAGTTAAATATTAAAAATAACCCAATAAAATATCAATAGAAAAAGAAAAGTTGTATCCCCGACAAATTTCCCTCGTTGGATTGGTTACAGTTTAAAATATTTTTGTATTATCTTAATGACGGTATTCTCACATAGAGCCAGCCCTATTGCCTAGGAAACCTCCTACGCCGTCCCACAGATATCCTCCGATACCGAAAGGAAATATTCCATCCGTTAATCCTTCATTATCAACATTCAGAGCTTCAAGAAAAATACCGTGAATTGAAATAATATTCAACGGCTATATTATTTATCAAAGGGAGCCTCACACTTCTGTCGATTGATACAACTATTTCCTTAGCAAGATAATTCTTACTAGCATGTCTATAGTTGTTTCAAGCCTCCGTGGCACGGTGAAGACGTTGGCGCTTGCTCATTCACATCTGAGGGAGAAGCCAAATTGTTTTGAGTAATGCAGACGATTCGTGGTCTCTTCTCTGACAATAAAGAATTACCATTAATCGCATTCAAAAAGTTCAATTCTCTGGTATTAAGAAAACTTTTCTTAATTGAAACTTTCAGCGCAAAAGCACATAGCTTTATCGCCTCGATTGAAGTCACCGTGGCTGTTGAATATCGTTTACCGGCCGCACGTCTTGCCGTAAATCAATTTCCACGTTCCCAGCATAATACCTATCGCTTGAAACTGAGCTCAATAGGTTTAGAGCTCTGCACGAACCATCATTCGAAATCCAAAAATTTCCAATTGCCCCATTCTCCGTCCGGCTCGATTCGACTCTCCTGACTCCTGCTCCGAGAGCTCACCTCCTGTCTTGTCGCACCCAAGGCCGATATATACTAGGTCGGACCAATTTCTGTGTCCAATAACACCCAAGGACCTTCGCTCGGACGACGCGCAGGTCTCGTGAAGTAATGCCGCATAATCTGACGTCACATGTACTCACATCGTTTGCATTTCAATGTTTCTCAAGTAGTTTTCTTTGGTTTCGCTATCATATATAATTTTAAAATTTATTTTTGCAAAGCAAAACAAAATAAACTAATAAATAAATAAATTTCCATTAAATTGCACGTTATCTCTGCTTTCACATTTCACAAATTACTTGTTTTTCGAAACGTTAAATTTTTAACCTTATAGTTTCATGTTTTAAACTGGTTTTAGCAATACGCAGTGGTTACGTACACTGCAACCTAGTACGCCTTCCGTTCAATAAAGCCGGCCAGGTGGCTTTCAAGTTCTCGAGTCCACCTGGTCGTGGGTTCGAATCCCGCCATGGGCATGGATGTTTGTGTTTGTCCCGAGCTATGTACAGATATAATTTGTGTAAAAGGCGCAAAATGACCTTAGTAGTCGACGCCAAAAATTCTAATAAACCAAAATCGTTCAATACAAAGGAAGTGATAGAGCACTATACAAGCACTGCGTTTACATGCACACTTTTGATCCGGATCGAAAGACCGGTTTCAAGTCAATCCTGAAAAAAGTGGCATGTAAACAGGCTTCACACCCCGATCCGGATCGAATTCAATCCAGTCGAAAGAGGTGGTTTGAAACCAGGGTAGCATGCCTCAGGAAAGAGGTCAATCCACTAATGTGCATGTAAACACCCCGATCCGGATCGAGTTTAAATTTGCTGTTTGGTTGAAAGAAAAAAATATAGAAAATTTTAGCTAAAATAAGTTCTTGGTTGATTTACACCTCAACACAATAAATATCTATAAATAAATAAATGAATAAATTTTAAAAGACATTGCATGTTTAGGTTTTTTTTTTGTAAATTTTTTTATCAAAATGTCATTTCCCAAATTAAAATTTTTCAAATTTTCTATCAAATTAGGATTTTATATATTTATTTTTATAAAAATGTAATTTAATAATTTTTTATCAAATTGTAATTATCAAATTAACTTTTATATTTATATCAAAAATTCCAATTTAACAATTTCTATTTTATTAAATTATAATTTGATAATTACTTATAATTATTATAATTGTAATTTGATAATTTTTATAATTTAATAAAATTAAAATAAACTATTAAATTGAAGTTTTTGATATAAATCTAAAAATTAATTTGATAAAAATCTATTAAAATTATGTTTTGATAAGAATGTATAAAATTATATTTTAATAAAAATAAGTATAAAAAACTGAAACATGCAAATGCATTTTAAAAGTTATTATTTTGAGGTGTAAATAAATCAAAAACTTGATCTAGTTAACATTATAAATAACCTGAACCTTATTATTTAAATATAGAAAACTTTAATTGAAAACAAAATTTAAAGGAAAAATCAATAATTACAAAATTTATTGATTGTCAATTATATTTCCAGACAATAATAATGAGAAAATTTTTAAAAATTGTATTTCAGCCGTATTTTAGAGGAAGCGTAATTCAACTGGTAAGGTAGAGTCCCTGTAAGTAAAATGAGTAATGACACACCACCATGTTGGGGGTATAAGGCAGCCATTTTTAATGTTAACCTATGGGGAAAATAGTAAAGTTAATTGGATTTTTTTTTTATTTAGAGGGGGGGAAAATAAGTTTTTAAAGGTTTATAGAAATCCAATACTATATGAAAATTATTAAAAAGTAATTTGTTTAGGTGTGAGATGGATTTTCTTTGAAATATTGGCATAAGAAAAACTGCTCTTTTTTGAACATCATTTTGCTCAATTACCTAATTCATTAATTCTTTACGAATGTAGAGACTGTAATTTTTTAATCTTAGAATAGAATAGCTACACAAATTGTTAAATTTTTACTTCTATTAATTTTTTTTAACATTAATTAAAATAAATTTCAATTAAAAATAAGACTTGTTAAAAGTGATATATATACAGGGTGTCCCAATAAATGCACTCTTCTTTTGAATGAATATGACAATGTTTATTAATTTCCTCTTTAACTTAGATTATATCAATAAATATTGTAAAACCCAGCTATATCAATAAATATTGTAAATAATGGTTATTAAATAAAAATGAAAAATAAAATAATAATTAACAATTAACAAA
>JAHWFO010100709.1:109563-135838 GCA_023313115.1 Rhysida immarginata
TTTATTAATTATTTTGTTAATTGTTAATTATTATTTTATTTTTCATTTTTATTTAATAACTATTATTCATTGTATTCCAGGGTTTTTGTGTCTCGTCCTTTTCTCTTATAAATATCCGTTCATAATAAATATTGTAGTTATAATCATTCAAAAGTAGAGTACATTTTTGGGACCCAGTGTGAGTGTATAAATGAAAAATATCATAATTTTAACATCACCATTTTTATTAATTCTTAATAAATTGCAATTTAAAAATTCATTCCTTACGGTGTTCATGAACACTCGCAGACAGAGATCCATAAAGTCTTTTCCTTTTACAATTTTTATTGTATGTGTTCTTTGCCTTCAAAAAAAATTCCAACCTTGTATTTACGTAGGAAAAGCAGAATTTATATGCAATACCACATACACATGCTGGTAAGAAAGATCCTTCAATTTTCTGCCTTCCTTTTGTAGCTATCATTTTAACCAAATGGGCCTTTGAGTTACATTTTGCAGCATCTATCATTTTAATGCATAAATTTTCCATAATATGTCCAGCAATAACTATTGCCTCTGAAGCATATTTTAATCCTCCTTTGTCTAATAAATTGGTCATTACTGGAGTTTTATATTGCCCATTGCCAACTTCTGTTGTAGGGTTCAAGTTTGAAACAGAATATTCACAAAACTCTTGACATGAGCTGCAAATCCTGTTCCACAGTTTCTTTAATAAAAATCCACAGAGATGCTGCAAGGCCTCTTTTTGTAAAGGTGACAGCTCTTGATTTTCACAGGTTTCTTCAAATTCTGCATTATCCTCCCAATCTGTTTCTTCATCGTTGACACTTTCCCTTGGTCTTTTCTTTTTAGCAGGAGATGACAAGAAATCTAAATATGATGTATCGCTAACTGAATTGTAGCTGGCTGTTTTGATTGTAGCTGTGAACTGCGCAAATGCTATTAACCTTACGGCTCTTAATGTCTTGCAAAGGTGACGGATATACAGTTCCTCGAAATCTTATTATAGAGAAAATATTTTCCAGGGCATCCTGTGTCATTCTTGATGTTAAAAAGTAGACTATCTTTCTCTTTTCCAGCAACTCTGAAGCAAGAGAAATAATACTTTTAGTGGTTAAAATGATGCCTCTCTGAAAAGGCTTCCATTTTCCATCATCAGTTTTCATTTCTCTTATTAAATGTATGAACTGATTCATCTCTTGAATTTTTCTGTTTAAATTTCTTTTTGTAATAGAACAAGTGACATGACGGCTAGTCATATTCTTAAACCAGCATGACACAGTTTTAATAAACCATGCTGTAGTTAATGCTTCTTTAGATATAACACCATGCACTACTGCTGTTTCTAAAGCAACAGCAGTTTTTTCTGATATTAGCTGAGTTGCATACACTACTCTCATCTTTTCAAAGTTGCTTGGAGACATCACTGCACATACACGTAGATGAGGAGCAATTTGTAATACTGCATCTTTGTCCATGTTGGCCACTAATTCACGCAGCCATCGGCTAGAAACAACTGGTGTGGGCAAATTTTGTTCTTTAATGATATCTTCTGCAATAATAAAGTCATGCACTAATAGGCTAGATTTTATATTTTTTATAAGATGCGGTGCATCAGCAAGGAAGAAGAATTGTTCATCTGCTCGACATGGGTGTGGAATACTAATTTTATCAATAGAATGCCGTCCAATTACAATTTTATGCTGTCTTAAAACACTCTGATTTTTTGCTCCCATATCAGAAACTAAACCCAACACATAATATCCAGCTTGTTCTAATTGAACAATACCAGAATTAACAAATTCCCATAAATCAGTACTAGTGACAGAATTGTCATCTGTAAGATGCCATCCAATTATTTGCTTCCATTTTGTAGTTATACCTCGAGCAACAAGTAGAAGCAGTTTGTTGGCTAATTTTTCTTTATTACCTAATGTAACATAGCCATAAATTTTTTCTTCTCCTTTATCGTACTCCAGTTTTTGCTGCAGTTCCATTTCATCAATTGATAATATACAAATTTTAGAGTTATCAGTGAGTGAATGGCTCTTGGCTTCCATTAATTGAATAGTTATGTTTGACAAGCCTGGCTCTATTGACATCTTCTGAAGCCGACGGCACAGGGAACGGTAAGATGGCAAAGGCCAACCTTGCCGGATCAGGAAATTATAACCACTTATCCCACATGCATATCGCAGGTGAAGAGCTTTTTTCATTGTATCCTTTGACCATTTTTGAACATGATTATTTGACAAATGAATCAACTGATCGTCATTGAAAAGTGATTTCAAGTTTTGTGTGAGAGTTGCATTTTTCTTTTTTTCATTATTAAGTTCTTTCTGTAGACGCCATATTTTTTGTTGAAGTTCTTTATTCTTTTGGGCCAAGTTTTTGTCTATTTCATTACTATTTCCTTTACAATTCCTACAGTAAAGTATGGAAGTTTCTCTACTTTCACAGTAAACTTGCTCTGCAATGCCATCATCAGTATTAGTTTCTTCAGCACGCTGATCTCCAGTGTTAGTTTCTTCAACACGCTGATCTCCAATGTTAGTTTCTTCAACACGCTGATCTTCAGTGCTATTTTCTTCAGCATGCTGATCTCCGTTGTTATTTTTTTCAGATGGTGTGCAACATTGTTTTATTGACTCATATTTGGCAGATGTATTGGCAGGTGTGTGCACCATTTCCTGATTAGATGTCGTTCTCATAAACTGAATAACATGTGTTGGAAACAATGTTGGTATAGCATTAGGTTTCAACCTTGGAACATCTCTCGAAGTCTCCCATTGGAAATCATCAAAGTGGCACTGTTTAAAAGAAAAAAATTCAAAACTTATTAATTTTAATCGTAATTTTATTTACTACTACTATTACTGATAATAATAATAATAACAATACCTAATAATAATGAATGGAGTTATGCATGAATTTTAAATCTGGTAAAATATCATAAAAAATAAAACGGGCAGTTTCAATAATCTTGTATTAGAATGTAAAATTTTTGTGAAACTGTTTTCATAGATAAAAAAAATTTTAATAGCTCAGTTTTATTATTTGATCACGAGTCACAACTTGATAAACTCATTGGTAAACAAGGCCAACGACAAAAACAGGCTGGAGATAGTTTCCAAGAAATAAACAAAAAAACACTGATTATTAAAATCCAAAATAAAGACAAAGTTGGATTTTGCTCAGACCCCGATGTGATTTTTCAATGCTGCCAAGCCAGTCTTTCTCATTGGTCTAATCAGTAAACAAGGCCAAGCTTAGCCATTAACAAGCTTGGGATTGCAGATTTGCACTTATGTTACTAGCAGTGAATTTACTGATGAAAATTGTCTAACTAGATTCATTACATGTATTTACACATTTAAAGCATATTTGTACTTTGAATGGATGACAATACTACATGTGAAACAATATCGCTACACTCAAAGCTGACATCTTAAACCCGCTACTCCATTGAACTCGGGCTTAAGATGTGAGCTTAGGGTATATCGGGCCGGATAACTAACTCTTTAGGACGGATAACGCGGAATGTGCATAAGAAATAATATTGAAAGTATATGCTGCTAGTGTGTTAACATTTCGTTAAGTTTTATCTTTATTTTCCGCAAGTTTTAACGAATCCTGAATTAATATGAGCCTTGGTATACTAAAATACACATTTCTTAGCAAGTAGATGTTAGGTAAATTCAAATAAAGAAGGAATTTATTTTTTTTAATGAGAACGAACTAGTCAGTTATTTTTGTTTTTTTAGCTCACTCCGCGGGTGTATGTGGGGGGAGGGAGGGGGCAACAAAATTCAAAATTTACTTTCAATATTTATAGTATTGTTAAAATCAAATAAATAATTCCTGTTTGTTAGATTTAATAGAAGTTTTTCCAAGTAATTATATAGTAATTGCTTTTCAATTATTCTTCTATTGAATACATAAACTTATTGGATAAAGATAACTCATTATTGGAGTAATAATTTCGTAGCGTGTGGATGGTGGGTAAATATAAATTAACAAGGAATTTATTTTTCTAATCAAGCTTCCTAATCAAGAAATATAAAATAAAAACAGCGCGAAAGAAAAACAAATTTCAGTTTTTTTTTGTTTTTGTTTTTTTTTAATGTGGAGTTTTGTACCCATCGACGATATCGACTTCAGCTTTCATTAACATTGGCGGAAATTAAAGCTAAACATTAACGATATTTAAAGACACTGATAGTACATGCGGGGAGACAAGTTCTTCTTGTAATAATTTTATATAAATATACCGTATATCATTTACATATATTGATCATGCCGTATATCAACAATTTATCTGTCCTCGTTTGCTCTTTTTCTTTGAATACGACTAGGCCTAACACGTCAGTGTTCAATGTAGCCGC
Source organism: Rhysida immarginata (assembly GCA_023313115.1). Taxonomy (NCBI): domain Eukaryota; kingdom Metazoa; phylum Arthropoda; class Chilopoda; order Scolopendromorpha; family Scolopendridae; genus Rhysida; species Rhysida immarginata. The sequence continues at coordinate 113,949 of JAHWFO010100709.1, forward strand.
GGACAAATAACTGATAACTTTTAGGGACGGATAAATAATAATTAACAAGAAGAATTTGCCTATAATAACATTTAATCTATTCCTGGCTATATAGAATTAGTTTAAATATAATGTAAAGAAAGTGAAACTTACTTGACATATTCTATCGTGAGGACCACGCTTCCAGTTATCTCGCTTTATGTTGATTTCCCAGATAATCGATCGATCATTATTTGTAGGGAATCGCTTTAATAAGCAAGTTTTATTTGTGTGGTTACATTGAACAACACAACAAATTTGAGGCATCTTGAATTCATTAATGTTGTATTCGCAGTTTTGATTATATGGATACGCTCAGGCAGTCGTGAATTAAACTGAGAGTATCCATGTTGGGGGTTGTCACGTGATTTGATAAACGGCTGTAATTGGCTGAGTTCGTTTTCCATAGAATAGAATGGAGTGTAATTACTCTTTTTACTTACAGGGACTCTAGGTAAGGCCGACTGAGCCAACAATGGCGGATTCTATAGTAGATGACAAAGTCTGGCGTACTTTCCTAATCTAGAGCTTTACCCATAGGGCATCTTATATGACTCGATCCGGATCGAGTAAGATGCATGTAAACGCGAGGCCTTTTTGGATTAGCTCAAGTCGATCCGGATCGAAACGTGCATGCAGAGTGAATAGAAGGGGTGCATGTAAACGCAATTAAGGTGATTCAAATCGTGTGTAAAACAATTTAAGGGGTTATTATAGAGGTCAAGGTAAACACAAAAAGTCCTATGACCATGGGATAACTGAGATATGAACAGAAATAAAAATGCCGCCACCACGATCAACAAGTTAATAACTCAGATTCTGTAAAGCCTAGATTAATGAAATTTGGAAGAATAACAGGGTACTTAAGACTGTGTATACCGTTAAAATTTGATCGGATTCCAACGAGAAGTTTCCGAGTTACGTAGTCAAAATTGTAAGAAGTGCTGGTTAGTACTCACAAGTGATCACGTCTTATGATGTTGAATGAATAACTCGGAAACTTCTTGTTGGAATTCGATTCAGATTCAGCTGCCCTACTATTGAAACAAGCAACATGGCAGAATCGTATCGCATAGTGGAGAAATGCAACGTTTTAAGCACTTTTATCTTAGCTTCGAGCAGTTAATATGGGATAGAATGAATATTATGAATGGTGTCGATGATTTGCAATGAAGAAAAGATAAATTTCTTCAAATTTACAAGATCTGTATATCGTTCACTGCGCGTAGATGTCCCTCCCCCTTCAAGCATTCTTCTATTGTTAACTTGAGTTAGCTGATTGCTTCGCTATCAACATTTTGACTCACTGTTGACTCAAATTTTAACTTCGCAATTTATTTCATGTAATCAGGAATAAATGAAGACGGTTCATCTGTTTCTGATGGAATCTTCGTGCAAATTATTCAGGGCCACCGCGTGGATAAGTGACGCTTCCAATATAACATCTTTGACTTTTTATTTTTTATTTATAAGTAATGGATTTATAATTATCATAATTACTCTTTATTCAAAAGCTAATAGATTCATTATTATTATAAAAATATTATTTTCTTATTTTTATTATAAATATTTATTTATTCAGTAATAATTGTTTTGGTCAAGCAAAGATAAAAGTGTTTAGAACGTTGCGTTTCTCCACTATGCGATGCCAATCCGCCACGTTGCTTCTTTCACTGAGGAAAAAAAGTGCGTCACTTCCTTTGTATTGAACGGAAGGCGTACAAGGTTGCACTGTATGTAGCCACTGCCTTAACCATAATTACGGCTGTATTCTTCACCTCGGGTTAATCTGAGAGTTAAGGTTAGAGTTAAGGCGAGAGATGGTATTTTAACGTTTCTCTATTGGATAACGAGAGTCACGTGCTAAGGTTTAACTCTAGGTTGCCCAACTCGCACTTTAATCCTAGGTGGTGAATACGGCCGTTAGTTCATCACAGTTTAATGAGGTTTCATTCTATCATTTCCAAAATTTTTATTATAAGTTACATCGCAAAACAATACTTACAAAGTTTGATTATAGTATAAGTTGTTAATAAAGTAAATAAATATTTTAAAAACTTTATGAAAAATATATAAAAAAATTAAAGCCCTGTAAAAATTAATTAAAAATGCGATAAAATTAACTGACAAAATACAGTACCACACAAATAAATTTATTGATTTGTGTATTTCGTCAGTTTCTTTTTATCAGGTCGTTGCATATCAAATGTCGGATTTCGAGATGGGTTCCGCGCTTCAGCACGGTTTCTACGTTTAGTAGCAAGTGCCCATAACAAAGTGGTACATTCCCAGAGATAAACCTATCAGCGACCAGCTGCCTGAAATTTGCATGTCTGCGATGATATTTAATAGCGTTTGAAGCCAAGCGAACATAGTCATGACTTCATACGAATTACGTGTGATATGCATTACGAGTTCAGGTTGAATCACATTGCATCCAACACCTTTCGAAACATCAATAAGGTATTCGGTGTAGGCACCATAAACGAACGTACTGTCCAACGTTGGTTCCGAAAATTCCGGGCGGGAGTGACGGACCTGGCAAATGAGCCACGCGACAGACCGCCCAACGTGTTGAATGACACCGATCTGAAGCGATCTGTAGAAGAGGACCCGTCAAAAACTGTTCGGAACTTGCAGGGGATCATGCTGTATCAACGTCGACTGTCAATAGACTCCTTAGGACCATCGACAAGGTGAAAAAGTAGGACAAATGGGTCCCACATGAACTTACGAAAAACCAAAAAGAGCGTCGGATGGAGGTGTGTACGGAATTGCTTTTGCGCCATGAGGAAGCGGGGATTCTTGATCGCATTGTCACCTGCGACGAGAAGTGGCTCCTATACGACAATAAGAAATGGTCAGCACAGTGGCTGGATGCTGATGAACCCCTGCGACATTTCCCTAAACCCCCGTTGCACCCAAGGAAGCTCATGGTTACATTTTGGTGGAACATCCGTGGTACATTACAGCTTCCTGCAGCAGGGGGAGACGATCACCGCTGCGACCTGCTGTCGTGAACTGCATCGTATGCACACAAAACTGTGCCAGCAACAACCTGCACTTGTGCATCGCAAAGGCGTCCTTCTGCTACATGACAACGCGCGTCCGCACATTGCACGATCGACCGTGCAGGCGCTACAGGCTCTGGGCTCCGAGGTGCTTCCACACCCCCTACCGACTACCATCTTTTCCAGAGCCTGGACAGTTTTCTCCGGTGGACGTCTAAGCCAAGCAGACGTCGAAAACGCATTCCGGGAGTTTGAGTCCCGTGACCATGGATTCTGTCGGAGAGGGCTCGAGAAGCTGCCAAATCGTTGGCAACAATGTTTGGATTGCAATGGGGGTTATTTCGTATAGCACGTGTGAAGGTGTCCTTTCTAGAGGGCCATTAAAGATGACTTCTGCAATCCGACATTTGATATGCAACGACCTGATACATTTACGCTTATTTTCAGAGCAAAGTTCACCTCGCGTGGGTACGTGTGACGTCAATGCGCGACCTTGACTCCTTTAGAAACATTTTTCGTCCGACCTAGTATATATCGGCCTTGGTCGCGCCCTTGCCTCATTCCATCCGACGGAAGAGGTGAGCACGGGCCCGTCTTGAATTTCTTGTTCCAGAAAATTCTAGAACAGTGTCTTCGAACCCGCGACTTCCCTCTTCCAGCGTCAGATTTCGTTCTCTCTCCTCTTACGTTTCGCATCATTTCCAATCGAATGGTATATCATTTTTCAACCTAAATGGCCATTTGAAAAACGTTAATAGTTCTAAAAGCAACATGAGTACTACCCTCATAACTTCGACGCCAATGGGACAATTGAGCTCAAAATTCATAATAATGTAGATCTTGCCTAGAGAAATCTGTATACCGAATTTCACTTCTTTTCATACCTATATACCATATAGAACAGAACGTCCCCTCTTTCTCCAACCCCAGTAATTCCGGCCTCAGTGGGCCAATCAAAACCAAACTAAATAGTGAAGTAAGACGTGTCTATGGTAAGATATTCCAAATTTCAATCTTCTACGTTAAAACATGTAGAAAATATTAAGGGGACGGATATTGTAAAACCAATACGTAGCTTCATTCTTTTTCTTGTTAATAAATTGAATATTATAAGGTTTTTGAAAATCTTTGAATTGGGGGGGGGGGGGGTCGAGCACAACGTTACTTAATTATCGAGAGAGGTTCGGATTTGCGTTACAAAGCGGAGGTGGGGGATAAAAATGAGCCAATTTTGCGTTACGTAATTAGTGGACGACCCGTGAACGCTTGTATTAGCCTGTATAAATTCTATAGGAATTTGACTATCAACCTAGGTGTTCGCTGGAGGTTTCCACTGTGTCGCATTGTTATCTGGACAATAATAGAAGTGATAGGAGTGAGGCGACTGCTTATTATGTAAACTGTGATTGAACCAATAACAATGAGGAAATACACGTTTATAACGAAATGGCGAAAATCGTGAATAATTTCGTTGTGGTAAATTTTTATTATTTGAAACAGCAGTACTACTATATACTGCTATTTCCAACAACATAGACCATTTTTTCCATCTTTTTTGTGCAAAAGCAACTGGTCCCAATTACTACCAACCAATATGGGATATAGAAAATAGAAAATAAAGCACTTTATTTGGTAAGACCACCATGCACGCTTCCAATTATCTACGGGCTTCATAAAAGTTGAGGCAATCGTTTTTGCGCACACATACTAAGGTGGAGTTAAGGCATGAATAGCAATCCTGTTTTCACCTTTTAAAAGAGTTTCAGATATCTGCAAAATATTGCAGCAAGTGTAGGGTTTTATATGTGAAGACGGTTCAGTGTCAAGACCATCTTATTATTGCCTATACTTTTACTATACTTTTATTGTCCACTGGTAACAGCAATGCACCCTCATGTTTTGATCGAAGTTTTGACCCAGGATAACCTAACGTGCCTTTTCTTAATAACCATACATTTAGTTCCTTCTGACTTTTCTCGTTTTTCCTCATTTGAAGCACAATTGAAAGTCAAAAATGAAATATTTACTTCTTGATGCCTGAATCATTGAAAAGTGATTAAATTTCCAATGAAATGAAGTAAAAAGAACCTTGACTTTTTTAATGAAAGATGAATCATTTAAAATACAGTAAAATAAAATTGTGAACAAATAATAAAGTTGATTTTACGAGTTATTTTTTAAATGACAAAAAAATGGGATTGTCCTTTCTTGTGACAAAAAATGGAATATCCCAAACGCCAATTAAAAAAAAGATAATTAATCAATTTGTCCAACTTTTAAACTCACAAGGGAAGTACACGAACATGTACCTCACAGATTCATACCAAATTGAAATATGTTACTCATCTAAAGCTACTATTGATCTTGCAAAATAAGAAAATGCTAAATTTTGCTTCCTTCAAGAAAAATCTTGAGCATGTATAGCTATACAAAGACTCAATTGTTAAAGAGGCATGTATGTGTATTATTGCGACAATAACTTTTTTCCACTTCTCAACAACACCCACGAATCCACTTCACCTGAAAGCAACGTTATAGCTTCCAAAGTATGCTTGCACGCAAAAAAAAGGCGTTGTACAATTACGTGCAAGTCCCTGGTCAGTGAAAAGATATAAAGGATTATACACTGTATAAGGACGTTTATTACACTACCATGGGGGAAAAGAGAGATATATCACCTTCTACAAGACAACGCGTTTTTCAGTTACCTGCTGATGGCAAAAAAAAAATTGAAATTGCGAAGATTATTAAATTTACGCAGTCAAGTGTTTGCAAAATCCTAATGAAGCACAAGCAGTGCTTTTGCACACAAATTCAGATATACAAATGCGGAAGGAATCCTAAACCGACGGATAGAGACAACCATAAGTTTCATTGCCTAGTTGAAAAACATCAGTTTTGGTCATCCAAACTGTGTCATCGTGAATGGAAAGCAACCGTCGATGTATCCCAACGAACACCACTTCGAAGAATTCATGATTTGGCATTTAAATATCGTGTTCTCAAAAGAAACCCGCTACTCAAACGACAGCAGTAAGCAAAACGTTTGGCTTGGTGCAAGCAACATGTCAACTGGACAGAGGAAGGCTGGTGTAATGTGGTGTTCAGTGACGAATTCAAATCCTGCTTAGCCTATGGAGATCAAGGATGTCGTATATGGCGGAAGAAAGGTGAGGAGTTTAGGTGGTCCAAATTAAAAGGGATTGTTAAATTCCCAACGGGTCTGGAGATGCATGTCTGCTTGAGGAGTTGGAAGACTCGCTTTTTATAAAGGAACTGTTAATGACAAGGCCTATCAAGAAGTCCTAGAACACTTCCATCAATAGAACCTCACATAGGAGATAATGACACCATTTTCCAACACGATTCGGCTTTCCCACACTCAAGAACAATCGCACCATGGCGTGAACTTCAACAAAATCTCCATGTTCTACCGAGGTCAGCAAATTCACCAAACTTAAACCCAATCGAAAACATGTGGAATATCATTAAGATTACTTAAAGAGCCTGCAAGAAACACTGACGAACTGAAAAAAAGATCACCAACGAGTGTGACCGATTGGTATTGTCGATGCCCAAAAGAATAGAAGCGATTCTTGAGGCAAACGCAGGCCTAACGAAATACTAAGAGTTGTTTTTCTTTAACTTGGTTTTTGATAACAGATATTTCAATATTCCATTTTTGGTCACAACTGTATGACTATTCCAAGTTTATTATTTGTTCACAATTTTCTTTTATTGTATTAAAATTAAGTAATTCATCATTCATTAAAAAAAGTCAAGGGTCTGTCTAGTTTTTTTCATTGGAAATTTAATCACTTTTCAGTGATTCAGGCATCAAGAAGTAAATATTTTATTTTTTTGACTTTCAGTTATACAAGGCGAGTCAAAAATCACTGGGCATAGCTGTATTTCGGAAATGGTGTGTAAAATAACGATGTGATCATGTTTTCAGGGAATAGAAAAGGTGTTCCATCTTTTGAAACAGTTTTGGAGTGTGGTCACTATCTTAAAATCCGCCATTTTTGGTCAAGGTTCATTTTCTTAAATGGGAAGGGGATCATGTGGCGTATCAAATAACACCAGTTTTTCTCAAGAGTTCATTATTGCAATCGGATTTCAGTTATCTATTGTGGTTCACAACTTATTAACAAAACTTTTGACACTGAATCATTGTCTGTTGAAGGTAATTGGAGATGGCACTAATGAAGGAGGCGAGGATTGAGCTAATCCTGATGTCCGGGGAACATTGTTGCTGAGTTCAACGCCCAGCACCCCGAAAGAGAATCGATTGCGCACAGTACCGTCGCATATGTTGAACATAGAGCTCGTACAGGCCGGCCAAAAACATCAACCAATGAAGCAACCTCAACGATGGTCTTGGCAGCGTTTGCAAGGGTCCATAACGCAGCTCAAGACAGCTTGCAGCTGCATGTGGACTCGGCCAATCATCCATTGCATGGAATGCATGTACCAATAAGTGGCATCCATTTAAAGTTCAGATGCAGCAGAAACTATCCGAGGATGATCCGGAAGACGTGGAGTTCTGTGTTGGGTTTTGGACAACTATCGACTGGATTCTTCATTAGACATCACATAACATTGTATTCAGTAATGAGGCAAATTTTTATGTCTATGGTGAGGTGAATCGTCAGAACATGAGATATTGGAGCGATACGAACCCTCATTCCACAGATCCGTCGAAAGTCGTTGGTGATATCAAACTTATTATGTGGAATACAAGGCACCCGTTTAAATTGGACCAATTTTCATAGATGATACCCTAAATGCTGATGAGTACTTGTGAATGTTATAGAACACTGTGTTCCCGTCACTGTTGATGTCAGTTTCCCAAGTTTTTTTCCAGCAGGATGGTGCACCACCACCGCTCTATGGATGTAATATCCGAATGGCTGGATGGGCAATTACCTGGTCATTGGATTGGCCGGCGGGGTCCTGAGGAGTGCTTACCGCGTTCCCCAGACCTCAATCTGCTAGATTTTTACCTGTGGGACCATTTAAAACGACTTGTTTAATTCAAAGCAAACGTCACCGTCAGCAACGCATTCTCCAAGCCTGTGACAGCATTACCCCCGAAATTCTTGTGCGCGTACATAATGAATGAATAAAGCGTCTTGAGCTCTGTGTCCAGCAGCAAGGCCAACAAATTGAAGATATCTTTAGCTGCTGCAACCCAATTTCCGATGTGTGTTTTTGCTTGGAAAATGTCAATGTTTTTGTTAATAACTTGTGAACCATTGTAGATAACTGAAATCCAATTGCAGGAAAGAACTCCGGAGAAAACAGTGGTGTAATTTGATATGCCACATGACCCCCTGCCCATTTAAAAAAATGAACCGTGACCCAAAATGGCGGATTTCAAGATAACAGCCAAATTCCAAAACTGTCCGAAAAGATAGAGTACCATTTCCAAACTGCAGCTACGTCCAGTGACTTTTGACTCATCCTGTACTTTATTCTCAAAGTTTAAAAGGTGTCCCAAAATGAACTGACATTTTAAATTTGCCGCCATTTTTTCGTGGTGCATTCAGGTAGAGATTTTTATATGCTGTCATTATTAAACATTGGGTTTAAATTATGCAAAATTACACAACCAAACAACTCATAAAAATTTACTTCACTGAATGGTGAAAATTTTAAGAAAACTGTTCGCAGCGAGGTGATGTGAATTCGCCGCCAAGATCATGTGACTGACAACGTCAGACTTCTTTCGCTGTGGTTATCTTAAGGATAAAGTGTACGTCAATAAACCACAAACTATTGAGGACCTCAAAGATGAAATTCGGCACAACTTTGCCGAAATTTCCCAGCAACATTTTATGTCAACATATTATGAAAAATTTCCTCAAAAGAGTGAATTTGTGCTACAAAGGCTGGGGCGGTCATTTGTCAGATGCTTTTTATCACATGTAATCTTCATATTTTTACTTTCTAACAAAGCGAATATACGGAGGGTTGCTTCAAATAAAAAGAGGCGACTTTAAACGCCGCGTATGACCTTGACGGAATGTGATTTGCATGACTCGTCCACTATTCATGGGATTAGTTTTGTATACACTTGTTGCTGTTATTTGGGACATTTCGTGCTGAAATATGGCTTCCAAAATCACAGCTTTTTAGGAAAGGTATATGTTTGGCCTTTCCGACGCTAACTTCAGTCTTTCGTGCATTGTGGAATTATGCAAACGAAATAGCATTGTGGTATCCAAAGCTACTGTGGGTCGAATAATAAAAAGAACAAATTGCGACCATCTAATGAACGTGGACGAGCAGAGAAGCAGACCAGAAACAAGTCCAGCTCAGGTGGTGCGAGAAATCCGGTCTGAAATGCTGAAAGAAAATCCCCTCACACAGAAAAGTCTAGCCCAAAGGAAAGGTATTTCACAAGCAACAGTCTCCAGAATAATTCATGACAATCTTGGGCTGGAGCGACATCATAAAGCGCGCGGTCACAGACTGTCGGCCAGGCACGTGCAGGAACGTTTCACCAACGCCAGAAAACTGTATGAATACCATCTTGCAGGTGACCGATGGAAGTGGGTTGTCTCCTTGGATGAAGCTTGGGTGTACCTCGATGACACCAACAAACCCAGGGCAATTTACTATCGCGAAAGAGGGGGCAAGGCCAGGTCCGATTTTGTCCGAAGGTGCAAGGAAAAGTTTTCAAAGGGCTTCATGGTGGTTGCCGGATATTTCTCACGTGGACTGCTCACGATTCGTCGAGTTCCTGGAAACTGTAAAATTAGTGCAGCTTACTTCCAGAGTAATGTAATGGACCACATATATCGGCAGGATATCCCACGTCTGTACCCTGGCGAGCAATCAAAAGTTTGGATCCATATGGACAAGGCATCAAGCCACACTGCCAAGTCATCTGTGACTTACTACAGGAATATGGAACAGGAGACGGGCATACGAGTTATTCCCTTCTCTCATGTGCCTGTAAAATCTCCTGACGCATCACCGATGGATTTCTGTGGTCTTGGTCTCCTGAAACGACGGCTCGGAAGTCGCCGACCAAGAACCGTTGATGGGCTATGGAAAGTGTGTCAGCAGGTGTGGAACGAACTTCCCATGGAGTCCCTCAAACTCAGCCTACTTCAGTGGAAATTTCGGTGCCGGGCGATAGTCCAACAACGTGGTTCTCACATCGAACACAACCGATGGTGGCGCCATGGTATTACACCATCGTAACAGAACTGCAAAGTCGTCTCATTTTATCTGAATCAACCCTCCGTATTATAAATTTTCCAATGAAAAATGTGTTTTATTAAAAAATTAAAATCACCTCGTTTGGGACACTTTATTTGAAGCAGTGGCGTAGCTAGCTTTTTAGCGCCGTGTTCATTTTTCTTTTTTAGCTGTTTAGCTCCCCTGCAATTAGCTTTTTAGCGCCCCTTCAGTGTAACTTTTTAGCGCCCCTTCAGTGTAACTTTTTAGCGCCGCTAATTCGTTTCGCCCGTGTACTTTGCACACCTTGGCCGCCGGTAGCTACGCCCCTAATTTGAAGCGATCGATTTTAAGCTTGTCTCAGAATAAGACCTATTACACATCTCCGAAAATTAGAAGACGCGTTTATTTAAATACATCCTCCTGGAAGAGGAGGAATATTATGATGAAGACCATATTCAGTTAGAGTAGACTTACCAGGGTTGCTAAGAAAGTAAATGTCTTGCATTTTTTCCTTCGGAAATTATTTCTTCAAAGTGTAGATCTATAAATAAATGTTTCCTTTGGACAATGTTTCCCACATAATCCCATAAACTTGTAAACTCTTAGCCTGTCCTGTTCCCATAGCCATACCCTCACTGCATTAATAACGCCCTCATCCTCATACTTTCAAATCTCGTCATCCTCAAAATTCTTAAGTACTCTTATAAAAAATTAATCTTTTATGCGTATCTCGTGCTTTTTGAGTTTCTTCATTATCTTGATAATGCAAAATACAAGGTCTAACAAAGGTTCATCACATTTCAATCGTAAATAGCTCGGCAACCGTTGGTCGCAAGTCAATGAACCGCACTCCATTTGAAAGAGGGTAACGTCAAGTTTTTGTTCAATGCCGGTAGAGAACCCTAGGGTGCATCCAGAAGACATATGGAGGTCCCGTCAGTTACTACCAAGATGGCGAGCGCACAACACACAGCCGTTTGTGGCCACCACGATCCCCAGACCTCACTGCTTGTGACTTCTTCTTGTGGCGATACGTAAAAGACCGTGTTTTTGTGCCTCCTTTCCAGCAAATTTGGAGGAGCTAAAAACTCTAATAACAGCCGCCATTCGTGAAGTGACTCCAGATGTGCTTCAGCAGATATGGGAGAAATTTGATTTGATATGTGCCGTGCAGCGGGAGGAGGATACTTCGAACACTTATAAACAAAACTTATTACAAACATTTCAATATGTCGCCCATATCTGTATCTTCATTTTTTAAAAAATATAGATTTTTGAAATGTGACGAACCTTTCTATTACACCCTATATGATAATACCTGATTTTTTAAAATACTTTACAGGTCCAATTGGAGGAGCAGCAATTATCCCATTATTATTTGCGAGCTAACTTTCAGTGGAATAACGAGACCACATTTATTCTTCAAGGTTATTATTATGATAACAACACTCGAACGCAACTTTTTTACGATGTCACAGCGAACTTAACAATGCCTTCAGGTATTGTGCACAATTTCCACGGCTACTTCCTTGCTACAGCAAATAACATTTTATCCAGTGCGATTTTCACCATTCATGAAAAGATATTTGGCATAGAGGCCAATCTAACAAGACTATCTAGAAATAAATATCAACTTCACACTTTTTTTCTATGGAGTGATCATGTTTATTCATGCAAAGCCGATCTTGCGTTAGGTAAGTTTTATGTATGTTTTCTAAAGTATTAAAATGTTTTAATCTATTACATACTTTAAAGATTCAAACAGTATCTACTCCATCATCCTGTCGACGTTTCTAACTAAAGGTTGTCCCTCAAAAATTATTTAATGGCAAGAAAAAAGAATCTTGCAATATTATTTTTAATTTATGGATAATTATGATCTAATTTCATATGCTATTGCTTAGAAATAAAAAAAATAATTATTGAAATAAGCGTGTAAGACAGCGATTTCAACTAGTGTGAAAACTTCAAGTGTACTGCGAACATTTTCATAAACAGAAAAATAAATGAAAGCTTTTTGAGAATTTTAATTATTATCTTTTTATTATAAATGATAATAAGTTGTTTATACCGGGTGTTTCAAAAATGACCGGTATACCGGTATATTTGAAAAATCAATAAAAACTAAACTGGCAGCGATAGAAATACACCGTTTGTTGCAATATGCTTGGGGCAACAGTCAATTTTCAGGCAGACAAACTTTCGAATTTAGTTCACGGTGTAGTTCTATCGCTGCCCGTTTAGATATTTCAAATATACCGGTCATTTTTGAAACACCTGGTAAGTAAATCCTAATAAATATTTAGCAGAAAAACGATTTACTCAAACCACATTTTTCGTATGTTTTATATAACTCTTGTTGTGGAGATCTCAAAAAATAACTATAAATTTATCGTCAAAACGAACTGACACTCCTTGATATTGATAACAATTTAAAATTTTCATGCATGATCCCCATTCTTACCAAATTTACGTCTACTGCTCAACGTTGTACAGTTACTATCATAACATGAATTGAACACAAGGTCTTACCATCCTCGTCCTTCTTTTCTTCTACATCCGTCATTATTATTACAGAACCGTCATGACCTCCTTTATTATTACAAGTAGCTTCATTTATATGGCTTTCTCTTGACGAGAAGAGGCAACATTGTGCTCGTTCGACATATAAATAAAATTTCTTCGAAATATTGTTTTAAATACCTTCCATCGTACTTACATATACTAATCTAGCACTACTCTTTCCATTTCTTCCAATTTTAGCCATTTTTGCAAATATTTTAATCAACAAGAAAAAAATCCTCGCTCTCGTAGCATGCAATACTGTTACAAGTGGGCTCCGTAATGACGGTCGAGTCAGCCCGGTATAATATAGTAGCTATAGTCTAGACGAGGCCAACGAGAGACAGGCCAGGCAACACCTCCTAGAAAGAAAGCCAAACAATTGAAACGTCATACATTGTTACATCATCATAAGTCGACCAAATGTAGGGCTTATTATTGGTAGAAATACGATTAACAATGGTCGAAATATGATGACGTAACAATGCATGACGTTTCAGTTGTTTAGTTTTCTTTCTAGGGGTGCATATATTTTTCAGCTAGTGGCGCTAGAAGCGCGCTTGAGGCGTATACTTTATAGCTATTAGCGCACCCTGGTTGCGTATACTTTTCTACTGCTAGCGTGCCAGAACGCCAATATTTCTTCTATCTAACACGGGCATAGCCTACAACAATAGAAGAAGCGCCAGTATTTCTTCTATTGTTATAGGTTATGGCACGGGCGATTTCAAAGATGGCAGCTCCCATGTACGAAGCTGTTTTGTGTTTAGAAGACGCCATAATAGAAAAATCGTGCTAGTGGTGCAGATACTTTTCAGCTAGAAGCCTAGAATTCTAGAAGTCGTATCACTTTTCTTTCGTGCTAGTAGTGTGCTACTTTCTTCACTTCCGAGTGCTGGTGGCGCTACTGCTATTTGAATAGTATATGCACCCCAGGTGGTGTTGCCAGGGGCATGACCTCCTTTATTATTATAGACCTGTTTTACTGAATAATTCCATTGTTGCTTTTGGCATTCTCAATTTTGCCATGGCGCTGTTCAACCTCCCTATCTGAATGTTTCCAACAATGAAGGTTACATTGTTGCTTGGACTAAGATGGTCAGGTGACTTTTCATGACCACGGTCTATAGATATTCATGGTTATCGAGCTTCGGCCATTTTCCATTGTTTCGAGAAGCTAAGGAAAACAGATTACGCTAGGTACCGCATAGATCGCACTCTAAGGCCTACCACAACCTGCGATAGAGAATTTCATTGAAACTGAATATGAAAGTAAAGTTTCTATCTGCCGATAGGGCGGCACTGCAGGCGCAGTTGGGCACGGCCTTCTAGAAACTATCAGGCCTGAACATGGAAAACAAAATACATTATTACGTCAAACTGATGGTGGTGCTATTATAGAAGTTAGTTCAACGTCACAATCTTAGTGCTTCAACAATACAGTATTGACGTAATGTTCAGGCCTGGTAATTTCTAGAAGGCGTGAGTTGGGCCGATTGTACATGCAGCGCCACTTTTCAATAGAGTTCCCGCCCTACCGAGAATTAGAAACTTTAGCTTCATTTTAACAGTGGAGCTCGATGACCATGAATATCTATAGAATGTGCAGGGACGTTAAAAACAAACTGAATAAGCATTCATTTCATGAACCAAACTTAAGTTTCTTTTTATTCGCTATTTAACTCCTTTTTAAAATAAGGTGCGTCTCAAAAGTTTAATGAAACATGTTTTTGTTCAAAAGAAAAAAGACTATTGAAGGTACATACAAATGCTTTACTTACTAGCTGTACAAAGCACTTAAAAGAAACTCCTGAAAATATTATTCACGAAAACATAATAGAAATAAAAATATTCAACAAAATGGAATTTTGCGTGTCTCAAAAGTTTAAAGAACTACTCTCAGATGCTGAATGGAGACGTCCAATATGTAAATTTGCGAGTGACAGGGTATTAATCTGTTGCACAGTTAGTCATTTTTTTCAAAGAAAGCTTTTCTTCCAGTCACAATTGACCTACGACAATGTCTCGGCAATCTCAATTCACAACCGATGAGGTGGCTGAAATCTGGCGATTGAAAGCCAACAGACTATCTGTTGCTGATATTGTCACAATTACTGGAAAATCCACAGCAGGGGTTTATAATGTCTTGAAGAAGAGTTCATCGTTCCACCAAAAACCACGATCTGGTCGTCCCAAAGTTACCTCAACTCGCGATGACAGACGCATTATACGACTGGCAGCCACACGAAATCTTTCTATTCGCCAGATACAAAACGTGACTGGGTTAAACATATCGAAAAACGCTGTACAGCGGCGAATAATTGCGAGTGGGTATGTTGTCTACAAAAAATGATGAAGAAACCGCCTCTGACTGCCAAGCACATTCAAGACAGGCTACGTTGGGCACAAAGAGAACATGGCTTCGAAAGACGAATGGATGGCAGTGTTGATCAGTGATGAAAAGAAGTGGAACTTGGATGGTCCTGATGGGTGGGCGTCATACTGGCACGAACAACGACAGGAACCGAAGACCTTTTACTCAAGCAACAAGGAGGTGGTTCTGTCATGGCTTGGGGCGGCTTCGCATTCAACGGTACCACCAATTTGGCTTTCATCAGTGGAGGAGAAAATTCGCTGACATAACCAGTAAACCCTTACACAGTCTCTGTTGTCCGCCTGTGGTCATTTGTGTGGCCCGGAATTCGTGTTCCAGCAGCATAACGCCATCATCCATACTTCACGATCAACTATGGAGTGGTTCAGAAAACAAAATATTCACGTTATGACGTAGCCCCCCAGAAGCCCAGACTTGAACTCTAAGGGGAATCAGATCTCGAACAGCTTAACATTATTCACCTTCCCCCGTTATCCACCTCCCCCCGAGTTACTCTACATTTCAGTTATAAGATTGTTTTTGTATTTGGTCATTAAATTTGAAATACATTGTCATATCAATGAATTATGACCAGCACCCCTTCAAGGCACACGCATGGTTCGCCCCAACAACGATTACACATTGCAAAATTTGCATAACAGGCTGAGAAAGTTTTAAAGCTGGTGCATCAAACGGCAGGTACACGAGCCTCAAGATGGGTAAATGTCCGGATTTAACGGACATCCAAAAAGGGATGATAATAAGCTATCGCAGCAAGGGTGGCACCATCTCCGAAACGGCGCGATTTGTGAAGGTGTACAAAGAGTGGACAGCAGGGACAGAAATCGCGTCCCATCGCCATCACTGTAAAGGGTCACGAGCATCGCCCAACGGGGTGAGAGGCGCCTACGATGACTCGTAAAAGGTGACAGAAGAGCTACAGTCCATCAACTGACCACCAGATTCAATAGTGGTGCCAACAGACGAGTATCCGACATTACCGTTGAACGCACCCTGCTACATTTGGGACTGAACAGTCGACACATGGTTGCTGCACCCATGTTGACCAGGGGTCATCGTCAACGACGCTTAGACTTTGCACGTGAGTACCGCCATTGGACCACGAGTCAAGATTTTTGCTCCATAAGATTGACGGGCGATGGCGAGTGCGTCGTGAACGCCATGAAAAGAGACTGCAGGAGACTATTTTGGGCCGGAAATAAGCTGGTGGAGGTAGTGTCTGTGTGTGGGGGATCTTCTGTTGGGAGCATTAGGTCCACTGATTCGTCTTGAGGAAAATTTGAATGCCTGTGGCTATCTGTCAATCGTAGCGGACCAGGTGCACCCGTACATGCTCACGATGTTCCCCCAATGTGATGGTGTCTTCCAGCAGGACAATACACCCTGCCACAAAGAACGTCTTCTTCTGGATTGATTCGAGAAATACTCTACTGACTTTCGAGTGCTCCTTTGGCCCGCTAATTCGCCGGACATCAATCCAATCGAACATCTGTGGGAGCACCTTGTTCGGCATGTACGGCAGCTGGACCCTCCACCTATGACTCTCGAAGCTCTGTGGACACGCTTCAAGCGGAATGGACTGCCATACCATTGGACATCTACCGCGCACTTCTTGCGCCCATACCACGACGCCTGGCAGCAGTTATAGCCGCGAAGGTTGGCTACTCCCATTACTAAGCGGGTGGTCATAATTCAGCGATATGACAGTGTATATCATGAATTTCCTGACCTTGAATGAAATATTTTGAACCCCTTTTTCAACTAACACTTAGAAGTCCTAAAACATTGTTTTGATTTGTGGCCAAGTAACCCCAAGTTATTTCAAGTGTGCCCTTGACAAGTTGCATTGGGAATATCAAAATAAATGTAACGAGCTGAATGTGTCGAGTTAACTGAGTGATGCAACGAATCGGGGACGAACTGAATGTGACATAATCTATGTGTCGAGTCGACTGACGTGAGTGACAAAACGATCTTGGGACGAAGTGAATGTGACAAAAACCTACTATGACGAAATAAAGTGTGAGGACCGGGAACCTTCTCTTTACTTTAAAAATTGAGGGGTGAGCGTCTTTAGGGGGGGGGGGCCATAAAGATTTTCCACATCTTAGCCACATCTTAACTCTGTCTATTTGGGTTTGAAGGATGCAATTCAAACTGTCAAAAAGGAAAGGGGCTAAAGTGCATCAGACTGGAATTCTGCGTTAGTGAACTTTTACGTCACAACGGAAGAAGACGAACGCATAAAAATTTCGTAAATTATATCTTGATGATTAATGTACACGTAATGTGTCGGGGGTATAACTGAAGAATTACTTAAACTGCAGAAGGTTTAATAAGGCAGTTTGTAGAGTCCTTATTAGCAACTATGTTAATAATAAATAAATAAATAAATGTTGGTATAATCTTACCTTACACGTAGGATACTGAAAGTTGAGGGTAAACTGCAATGGGTTGGTCGTCGTCCGTGGAGTGATCCAGTCCAGGTTTACGAATGGTGATGATGACCGAGTCCTTCCAGGCACTAGGGAAATGGCCGCTAAGCCAGCAGTCATTCATGACCTTAGTGATGATCCAGTCTGTGGTACTGTTTTCCACTTTCTTGTAGTGATTTAGCAAATTTCCTAGAAACCTGTAAATATCACGCAATTGATTGTGGTCGACCGTACGTGTGTCACTATTACGTGACTCACTAGTATCAGCAGAACTGGATGCGACCGAAGCATAGGACTTTCCCTCTACCACTTTTGTGCATTTGATCCTTTTGACTTGTGGATATTTGGAACACTTGGTGTAGCTAGATGTGCGCTGACCAGAACAACGTATACATTTTGGGGGGTCTTTGCCTATTATGTTAGTATAATCCCTCGACTGATGGTCGCTAGCGCACTTATTACAACGAGGCGACTCGGTGCAACCTTGGGATACGTGGCCAAAACGTAAACAGTTATAGCAGTGTAAGGGCCTTTTGTTGCCTCTAAATAACTCAACAATAACAGCTAGAGGACCGACACGCTTCAAACTCAAAAAAGACTTATTATGTTCATTAGTTTCTACTAAGACCAAAACCATTGGCATCTCTATTGCACCATTTGCTTTTTTCAGCCTGATAGCTTTTTCAGGAAAATAGTTTGCCTTCCTGAGGTCTTCGCAAAAGTCTTCCAGATCATATGTGTTATCAACATTTCGGACAACGTATTTAAGCATTTTCTCCGATTTAAGTTGATGATGCTGGATCTTAAGCACGTCGTTGCTTTTCACTCCAGACACAAGAGTTTTATGACTCTCTTCGTCGTGACACCTGATCTTTATGGTGTCCTTTCGACCTGTATGGGCGGTAATTTTGTCAAGAGGTACATGCTTTTTGATCTCCTCCAAAATTTCCTTTATTGGCTTCCCATGGTGACGAACGATGATTGGTGGGATGTATACTGCTCCTTTTTCACGGGTGACATTAATATGAGAAGAACTGTGCTTGGCTTTGTTAGCACGAAGGGCTACAGAGGCACTAGCGCTGACATCAAAAGTGGACTTAATATTGTCGATTCTGACACCTCATTTGTTCCTCTTATTCTGTGCAGTCCGCCAGTCATCTCCATCAATGTCAGCAGAGTCATTATCAAGCCTCCTCTTCGTGCTTGTTCTTGATGAGGAGCTACTGTCGCTGACCGCGCCCAGACCTGCAGGACCTTCTTTACAATCGTATGAAGGAATAGCATTATCCACTAACATGGGCGAAACGGACGTAATGGGAGAGTCCATAAATTCTTTGATGGTATTGCTAAGGTTGGCAATGCCGTTGGTAGTTTCCAAATTTGCACGCTTTACAATCTCTCTAAAACTAACAATGTTTGTATTTACACAACTAATATCCTTAGACAGCGCTTCCACCCTTGATTCTAACTCTAGATATTTACTGTTCAGTTCAGTACATAATGCCTCAAGTTATCCGTTAATAATAATGTCAAATGCCAGAAATCTCGGATCCTTACACGCATCTTTGTAGGCCAGTTCACAAGATAACGCTTTACCATCAGCATATCTAACAGTACATGAAGGAGATTTTGACGCAGCGCCTGATGTCATCATGATGCAGGTGTGGTGCTGGGTTTTGCCATCCTTAGAAGGCCGCACCTACTTAGGACGCACCTACTTAAAACAGTCCTACCTTGTTAGTCCTCTTGGAGATTCCACCGATGCACTGAAAGTCGTGCAGACTGCAATAGGTACGTTACCGTCCGTCGAGTGATAGAATCGACAATCGAACAGTGAAGTTCAAGACTAGTAAGCCCGCTTGCAGCTTCATTACGGGCACTCATAACCTCCGACTTAAGTCCATCAATTTTAGTATCCAAATTACTAATATTCTTGGCCAGCGTTTCCACCTTGCGTTCAAGGTCTACATATTTGTTGTTAAAAACCGTACGTAAAGCCTCTAGCTATTCATTGATTACAATATCGAATGCATAGAATCTAGCATCTTTGCACGCATCTTTATAAGCTTGATCACAAGGCAACTCTTTACCATCCGTGTACTTAACTATAATGGTAGCAGATTTCGACGCAGCGCCTGACGTCGCCATGAAGCAGGTGTGGTGCTGGGTTTTGCCGTCCTTAGAAGGACGCACCTACTCAGAACGAGTCAGTTTAAAAGACCTAAAAAAGTCCTACCTTGTTAGTCCTCTTGGAGATTCCACCGATGCACTGAAAGTCGTACAGACTGTAATAGGTACGTCGTCGTCCGTCGAGTGATAGAATCGTCGTGCAGTAGCAGTCGTATGTCCGTGTGTGGTCTCTCCTTTTGTATCGAACAATCGAACAGTGAAGTGTACATTTGTTAGGATGGGACGAAAGCAGCGCTTTCACAAAGCTCATCCAACCAAAATAAACTCCAAATGAAATACACTGAGGTAGTCAAGAAGCCTAACCAACCCAAGCGGTCTTCCATATTATACAAAAAAGAAAATAAGATTGACGATTGTCAGAAACAAAATACAAACGAAATAAAAAACACAAGGAGAAAGAAGATTATCATATCTTCCAGTAGTCCGGGAAAGAGACGTTGCTAATATCTTCAAAATTGACGTCAAGAACGTGCCTCGGTTTACGATACTTCGTATGCCAGTTCATATTCAATGAGTTCTTCAGTATTCCATTCACAAGTTTATTGTCGTGAGTCTTCATCTTCTGTATCATAATCAAAAGGAGATCCTGTATAAACTTTCCGATATGGGCCATGTTTAAATCCATGTGGATGGATTGGTTTTTCACCGTCCTTCTGTCCAGCTGAGCAATGGTCCTCAGTGTAACATTCTGGAATGACTGTAGTTCACTCCATCTGGTTTTACAGATAGTCGCCCACGCATCCATGCCATAGAGGAGTATGGTCCGGATAATCGATTTGTACAGAAGTAGCTTGTTGTCAATGCTGAGGGCGCTGTTGCTACCCATGAGAGCTATGATACTGTACTTAGTATTCGACAATCGACAATCGAACAGTGTAGTGTATCGGTATTCGTGTGGAACTTGAAGCATAGCTTCCATAATCTCACCCTTCATAATCATATTCCAAGGGAAATACACTGAACTAGAAAAGAGGCCTGATGTACCCACGAAGGTCATCCAAAGTATGAAAGAAAATTGCCTCCTCTTGGTGGAGGAAAATTTGATTGACGATTGTCTGAACTAGGAGTATATTACATAGTAAGCCACAGAAAAAACGAAAGAATTTATGAAACCCAGTAATCTGGGAAGATGACATTATCAATGTCATCAAAATTGACATCAAGGATATGTCTTGGATTACGATGCCTTTTTCTATGTAGAAAATGTTTTAGAATGCCAGAGACTAGATCATTATCATGATTTGCCATAATAGGCAGCACGGTTTTCATGAGCTCTTGAACATATTTTCCGACATGGGTCATATCGAAATCATATTGAATGGAGTAATTGCGAGCAATTCTCCTATCTAATTGTGCAATAAATAGTCCTTAGGGTAATGTTCTGGAAAGTTTGGAGTTCCTTCCATCTTGTCTTGCAAATCGTATCCCAGACGGGCATGCCATATAGCAAGATGACACGAACAATTATTTTGTATAACAGTAGTTTGTTATCAACACTGAGGGCACTGTTACGACCCAACAGAGCAATTAAGCTAAACTTTGCTTTTTTGGCCTTGTTCATTGCATAAGTCAAATGCATATTCCATGATAGTTTTGAATCAATAACAACGCCAAGGTATCTATAATTATCAACCCATTCCAAGTATTTGCCATATAACTTTAAGGAGTCAAGATTTCTCTTTTCCTTCTTAGTGATAAACATTGCTTTTGCATTTGTCTACATTCAGTTTTAATCGCCACTTGCTAAACCAGATTTCACATTCTTTAAGGGCTTTCTGCAAACGTGATACAACAACACTAGGCTGGCGTGCCCATGTCAGTATAGCAGCATCATCCGCATAGAAATATAGTTTGCAGTAAGAGATTTCAGGGATGTCACGTATATAGTAATTGAACAGAACTGGCCCCAGCACTGAACCTTGTGGGACACCGCCATTTATCTCACAGGTATCAGATAATTCATCTCCAACTCTGGCCTGAAAAGACCTGTTGGACAGAAACGAGTGAACTAGACTAATTAAATCATGTGGGAAACCATCAGTTATCATTTTATAAATAAGGCCTTCATGCCAGACCTGATCATGA
>JAHWFO010100709.1:150838-167750 GCA_023313115.1 Rhysida immarginata
ATCAAGCTAAACTTGGCTCTCCTGGCCTTATTCAACGCATAAGTTGCGTGGGGAGTCCAGGTAAGTTTAGAGTCAATAACAACACCAAGATATTTATAAGTTTCAACCCAGTCCAGTTTTTTGCCATATAGTGTTAGAGAATCTAATGATCTCTTTCTTTTCTTGGAGACAAACATCGCCTTGCATTTGTCTACATTCAGTTTTAGCCTCCACTTGCTAAACCAGCTTTCACACTCCTTTAGAGCCTTCTGTAGCCGCGAGACTACTACGGCTGGTTGACGAGCACCGGTCAGTATAGCAGCGTCATCTGCGTAAAAAAAGAGCTTACATTTGGAAGGACTTGGAAAGTCTCGCATAAAGTAATTGAATAATACTGGCCCCAGGACTGAACCCTGTGGGACACCAGCTTTTACTTCATACGTAGGAGATAGACTATCTCCAACTCTGGCCTGAAAGAACCGGTTGGAGAGAAACGAGTGTATCAGAGTGATTATGTCTTGAGGAAATCCATCCATAATCATTTTAAAAATAAGACCATCGTGCCAGACTTGGTCGAAAGCTTTGTGTACATCGAGGAAAACGACCCCACAATACATAGAGAGATTAAGGGGCTCATTGATATCCGCTGCGAGCCTCCATGTTTGGAGTTGGCAGGAATGGTTTGAGCGAAAGCCAAATTGTTCATCGCGGATGAGATCATTGGCATCACAGTACTCAATGAATCTCTTGAGAATTGTTTTTTCCAGGATTTTGGAGATTGATGGTAACAAGCTGATGGGCCTGTAGCTAACAGGATTTGCAGGATTTTGTCCTGGCTTAGGAATGCTTAAGACAACTGATTGCTTCCAAGCATCCGGGAAGTAAGTGTTCTTCCAGCAGTCGTTAATTACTTTTGCAATATCTTGAATTGTATTTTGAGGTAAATTTTTCAAAGCACTGTTCTTAATAGAGTCTTTACCTGGAGCTTTTTTCGTTTTTAAATTTTTAATGATGCTTTGGACTTCATTTACATCAATGCTATGTTTTGGGAATTCATTGCCGTGAATATTATAGAAGCCAGTAATGCAGGATTTTACTTTCTCAGACATATCAATTCCTATTTGCCGACCATCAGTAGGCGTGACAAACTGTTCTGAAAGTGAACTTGCAATAAGCTGCGCTTTATCATCATTATTCGTGATGAATTTGCCATTTTGGGCTAACAGGGGTGGGATATTAATGGCTTTCTTGTTTTGCAAGGCTCGAACCATGCACCAAATAGAGTTATCGTGGGTCGACAGACTCTTAACTTTATCATTCCACCTGTCATTACGAAGTGCTTTTACCTCTTCGTGAACTCTTCTTGTGAGCCTATTATACTTGGTCTTAAGCCATGAATCACGAGTTCGGTACCACTGCCTTCTAACCTTATTCCTTTGTTCAATTAATTGTTTGATTTCTGGGGTGAGATCAAGGTGATCAGCTCGCTTCGACTCTAACGGTGAAGCACTAGAGTCAATAGCTGCATTTATACGTTTAGTAAGCCTTTTCACATTGGTATCTATGTCGCTCTTATTATGTACGTTATTTAGTGGGTCGTCATCGTTTTTGAGAATTTCTCTAAAAAACTTCCAGTCTTGTTTGAGCCTCAGTTCTTCTTTGAGGTCAATGTTTACGTTGTCAAAATTTAGTGCAACTGGTTTATGGTCTGAGTATAGATACTGAATGATTTGTAGAAGCCCTTCAACAACACAATATCAAGTACATCGCTTGAAGGAGAATGATCACAATAATATGTATCATCCACAGGGCCTACTGCAATAATATCAGATTGCCTTTGCACGTAGCCATACAAAAGGACACCGTTTTGGTTATGGCATCTTGAATTCCAGTGCGAGTGTTTAGCGTTCAGGTCTCCCGCCATAATAACGGGAATAGTCCCGGAAAACAGCTCGTCGAGCTCATTGGCATCGAATTTATGCTTGGGCGCATTATAAAGAGCCACTAGTTTCACCTCTCCCAGTGTGGCATCAGTAATGATAGCAGAGGCAGCTTCCATTCCCATATAGTCTCGGGTTGGTTCCTCCCGATGATGAATGCCTTTCTTAATAATAATTGCTGACCCACCTGACGGGGTCTTTACTGTAGTGGGAAGAGTTCTGTCTTTACGATACACACAGTAACCAGGAAGCCTGAAGTCGCGGTCGGGTCTTAAGTGTGTCTCACATAGAAATGCTATGTCTATATCCCATTGGGTTAGGAAGTTTTAAAACTCAATACGCCTCCGGGGGATCCCCCTGGCGTTCCATATTACGCAACGAAGTTTACCACGATTTGTAATAGAATAGCATCGATCAGCCATACTGTCAGTTTTTATTCGTAAGTATTCCACTCATCAGTGGCATTTTCTTGCCCAGTTCGTTTAACAAATTGCATACACTGCCAATTTGTTTATACATTTCTTGAAAATCATTCACGTTAATGCTCTTATCTTGTTTGGAGACCATTGAGGCATAGGAAATCTCCGGGGACACTTTAGCACTTTGCACTCTCCTGACTTGCGGTTATTTAGGACATTTTGTGTAACTCACCACATGGAATACATTTTGGGGGATCTTGTCCTTTTACATTTGGGCAGTCTTTTGACTGATGATCTTTAGCACATTTGTTACAACGGGGGGATTCGTCTTCAACATAGATTTAAACGAATAACTGTATAGATGGAGAATTCAACTAACACGCATTTCAAAAATTGAGAAATTCAAATTATCACGGGATTGGCATTGCTAAAAAACTAAACTTCTTTATTCATGACAGAGATCTGAAGAGGTGGGCCCTAGATTTTGCTCGTAAACTAGACCTAAACACATTTTCCTTTTCCACTAAGTAAGGCCGACATGCCTTTCTTCGAAACATTGGTGCTTTTACATGCTCTAATTGTATTAGAATAACTGTAATGTGGCGTCGGCAAGGACAGTAATGAACCTTTTCCCGTAAGGTCCGATTTTTGAGACATTTTTCTTAACATCTACTGTTTTCGAACGAAATACAACAATGCGGATGTAATAGCATCATTTCACGCTTTCTATCACAAGAACGTGTGCGTGACTCGCAGCCTTCACGCAATAAATCGTTACCAAAAGTCGTAATTAACCTTCTGTATTTTTTATATCATTTAAATTTTGTCAACCAATTGGGGCCAACCCAAAGTTTGCAAACTGCGGGGTTAGAGTCTTCTGATTGGGCAGTCCTTAAATCCATTCCTATTAAAATAGTATTTGCTTCCTCAGTTTATCCAAACTGGCTCTGATGATGCTATAAATCGAAACACATGAGCATCAAGGGCTCCTTTATTTTCTAAAATATAGAAATGTTTTAAATAATAGTTATTAATTAAAAATGCAAAATGAATAAAAAAAAGATATAATAAACAAAAATAATTAATCAAAATCAAAATAAAAAGCTGTCGTTTCGGATAGAGACTATCCTTTATCAAAGCAAAAAGGATAATTCTCTAAAAGCAAATAGAATATTAGAGAATTATCCTGAAGTTAAGAAAGGTGTACAACAATCGAACAGTGAAGTGTACATTTGTTAGGATGGGACGAAAGTAGCGCTTTCAAAAAGCTCAGCGAACCAGAATAAATTCCAGATGAATTACACTGAGGTAGTCAAGAAGCCTCAACAGCCCAAGCGGTCTTCCACATTATAACAAAAGAAAATAAGATTGACAATTGTCAGAAACAAAATACAAACGAAGTAAAAAAAAATACAGCGAGAGGGAAGATTATCACTTCTTCCAGTAGTCCGGGAAAGAAACGTTGCTAATATCTTCAAAATGAAGTCAAGAACGTGCCTCGGTTTACGATACTTCGTATGCCAGTTCATTTTCATTGAGTTCTTCAGTATCCCATTCACAAGTTTATTGTCGTGAGTCTTCATCTTCTGTATCTTAATCAAAAGGAGGTCCTGTATAAACTTTCCGATATGGGCCATGTTTAAATCCAAGTGGATGGATTGGTTTTTCACCGTCCTTCTGCCAAGCTGGGCAATGGACCTCAGGGTAACATTCTGAAACGATTGTAGTTCACTCCATCTGGTTATACAGATAGTCACCCATGCAGGCATGCCAAAGAGGAGTATGGTCCGGATAATCGACTTGTACAGAAGTAGCTTGTTGTCAATGCTGAGGGCGCTGTTGCGACCCATGAGAGCTATGATACTGTACTTAGCCCTCTTCGCTTTGTTCAGAGCATAGGACATATGCCTGTTCCATGAGAGTCTTGAGTCAATAATAACTCCCAGATACTTGTAGTTGTCCACCCAGTCCAGTTTCTTATTGAACAGAACAAGAGAATCTGGGGGACGCTTGAGCTTCCTATTGAGGTACAAAGCCTTGCACTTTCCGACGTTAAGGTTCAACTTCCAGCAGTTAAACCAGTCTTCGAACTGCTTCAAGGCGCACTGCAGCCGAGTGATAACGTGAGCCGGCTGGTGTGCCCATGTCATAATGGCAGTATCATCTGCATAAAAATACAGATTACAATTATCAGGTTTCAGGAAATCATGCACAAAATAATTAAATAGCACAGGCCCGAGGACAGAACCCTGAGGGATACCGGCCTTTACAATACGGGGTGTGGAAAGATTTTCTCCAACTTTGGCGTGATAGGATCTGCTGTCAAGAAAGGATTTCACCATCAAAATCAAATCGGCAGGAAACCCGTCTCTGATCATTTTGTAGACATGGCCCTCATGCCACACCTGGTCAAAAGCTTTACTGACATCGAGAAATACCACCCCACAGTACCTGGAGAGGTTCAGGGGTGTTCAGGTCTTCAACGAGCCTCCATATCTGCATCGGACAAGAGTGGGCAGCACCAAAGCCAAACTGCTCTTCCCGAAAAAGGTCATTGGCTAGACAGTGGTCTTGGAATCTGACGAGGATCGTTTTCTCCAACACTTTGGACATCGAGGGTAGCAGGCTAATAGGTCGGTAGCACGCGGGAATTGCAGGATTTTGCCCCTGTTTGGAGATACTCAACACAATAGATTGCTTCCAAGCCACAGGGAAGTAAGAAAATTTCCAGCAGTCGCCACTGATATTGGTGAGATAGTCAATAAAGTTCTTCGGGAGATTCATAAGGGCGTTATTACTCACCTTGTCTTCTCCTGGAGCCTTCTTCTTTTTCAGTTTATTTATGGTGGTGGCGATCTCTCCAGCCTCGATGTTGTTCTTCGTTAAATGCTGCGGGACTTCATCAAAGTTGACAATACCTTCTTCCACACGCTGAGACATGATTTACTTCTCGGGCTTATCTTTGGTAGGAATAACAAACTGCATTTCCAGTGAATCTGCAATGACTTGGGCCTTGTCCTGATTAGTTTGTACATAGTTACCTTGTGGTGTACGGAGTGGAGGAAGCGTATCATTCTTCCTCTTTTGTAAAGCTCTGACCATACTCCAAATGGAATTGTCGCGAGCGGACAAGCTTTTGAGTTTTTCATTCCATCTAGCGTCGCGAAGCTTTTTTATATCCTCTTGGACTCTTCGTACTAGCCTGTTGTACTTGGTTTTGAGCCAAGGTTCACGATAGCGTTGCCATAGTCTACGGGTCCTGTTTCTTTCAGCCGGGTCCTGTTTCTTTCAGCAATTAGGCGTGGAATTCCAGGACAGGGTGACCAGATTGGGCGATAATCCACAAATTGGGCGTTTTTTAATGGCCATTTGCGCCTAAAATTTGATTTGTGCGCTTTGTTTTTTTTTTTTGCGAATAAATCAAAAACATGCGACTTTTTGGGCGAATCATAATGAATTTGGGCTATTTGTGTGTTTTTTGGTCAGATGGCGCTTCGGTAGCGGTATCAGTCATGAGATAAGTCTAAAACTCATACGTCATACAGGCTGACGTCGAGGCCAACGAGATAACAAGGCCTGGAAGCGAAAAAGTCACCTGCCCAACTGGGTGCTAGCAACAATCTCGTCGAGGCTAACAAGAAAGACCAACGCCACCTAAAAAACAAGGCCTGCTCACTGCTTGCTGATTGCTTCATCAAACGAGGGCTGACAATCCAACTTTCATTGTTTCAACAAACTAAAAAACACTGATTACAACAGGTGTTTTTTCGTTTGTTTTAAACAATGAAAATTGGATTGTCAGCCCGGGTTTGATGACGCTGTAATCAGGCTTTGTTTTTTAGGTGGCGTTGGAAAGACAGGCTCCGGCACTGAAAAGTCACCTGACCAAGATAGCTCTATTAACAATGTAACTTTCATTTTTTCCACCTTGTATTTTAACAATCAGTGTTTTTTTTCCTTTGTTGGAAACAATGAAGGTTGGATTGTTAATAAACCTGTCTTGGTCAGGTGACCTTTCAGTGCCGGAGCCTGTATTTCTCATTAGCCTCGGATAAGTCTAAAGCTCATAAACGAAAAAATGCTGATTGTTAAATTCCAAGATGGAGACAATGAAGATTGTATTGTTGTTCGGACCCAGTTGGTCAGGTGACTTTTCCGCTTCGAGGCCTGTCTTTCTCGTTGGCTTCGATATTATCCGAGGGCAACGAGAGACAGGCCAGGGCACTCAAAAGTCACATGATCATCGGGGTCCGGGCAACAATCCATCCTTCATTGTTTCCAACAAACGAAAAATTACTGATTGTTAAAATCCAAGATGGAGATAACACGGCCTGGAAGCGAAAAAAGTCACCTGACCAACTGGGTGCTAGCAACAATCCAACCTTCATTGTCATATTATCATAGTCAGTAAGTCATCTTGATAGTAAAAATATTGCTGTAATATTGTCATATGCCGCCAATATGCGATCAAACTAAACAAACTAGTATACATTACTGTAAATAGGTGATCATGATCATGAATAGTTTATAGTATAGTTAGTTTAGCAGCGCACTGGACCACACGATAGATAACCACAAGCAAAGCAGACGATATTGACAGAAGCAATATTTAAAAATGGGAAAATGGACAAAATATCCAAAGAAGTACCAGAAAGACTGGGAAAATGAAATGGAGTTCAAAGGTAAGTTAAAATAATATGGAAATTAATTAATGCTACAGTAGAAAAGGCATTTTTCTGTAATGACATGTGTTAAAACAAGACTAAAAAATCGTACGAGTCTCACTTCACTTGAGTCTATAATGAGATTAAGATTCATAACAGTGTGATGAAAAAATGTTGTAATGAATTTATTTCTTCACAAACTGTTATCCTGTTTTGACTCAACAGTATATGCAAGTAAAAACAACGAAGATCAAGAAGATGCTGCAGAAAATGAATTGTTTACTGTTGTTGAAATATTTGAAGAAACTGTATTATAAATTTTTTCAAATATTTCAATTTCTGTAGTTCCTTTTTTTTTAATACTTTTTGAATTTTTTGTTTTAATTAATTTTAATTTTTTAATTACTTTAAATTTTTCAATTTTTTTAAGGGAAACGTTGTATTTATTTTTTGGGCGATTTACAAATATTTTGGGCGCTTTTGGGCGTAATTTTTGCCAAACGAGGGAGCTTTTTAACGAGAGGTATCTGGTCACCCTGTTCCAGGAGTGAGTTGGATTCGATGAGGAGGTTTATTCTCTGATGGATACTTACTAGCTTCTATGGCACTGTTAATAGTAATACGGTATTGGGATAGTAACACTGTAATAGTATGGGAATAGTAATACCGTATTGGCTGAAAAACAAGAAGAGAACAAATGAGATTAATTAGAAGACGTGTTGGGATAGGACAGGACGAAGACAAATAGGAAAAAATAAGAGGGCGGCGTGAAAAATGCAATAGGATAACACATATGAAATTAAAATTATAAAAAAGGTTAGGAATGATAGGGTGCCTAGCAAAAAGATTTCGTAAAATTCCCTGAATTTCCCTTGATTTTTCCTGATCATCAGCAGACAAAAAAAGGCTATCATGAAAGAATATTATTGACATTGTTGACAATTTTGGAAGTTATGATTCCCTGACTGTTCCCGATATATAGTTCCTGCAAACTATATACATGTATAAACCCGTCCGTTAGTACACCTTTCATAACTTCAGGATAATTCTCTAATATTCTATTTGCTTTTAGAGAATTATCCTTTTTGCTTTGATAAAGGATAGTCTCTATCCGAAACGTCAGCTTTTTATTTTGATTTTGATTAATTATTTTTGTTTATTATATCTTCTTTTTTATTCATTTTGTATTTTTAATTAATAACTATTATTTATTGTATTCCAGGGTTCTTGTGTCTCGTCCTTCTCTAAATATATATCCGTTCAGAAATGTTTTAACAAATTCAATAGAAAAGATACCTACTTAATTTAATGAAATTTTTGACGTCCGAATGCAAATAAATGAAATATTAGTTATCCATTCAAATGAAAAATACTCAATTAATACCTAAATCATATCAGTCTATTATAATTTTTCATTAGTTTATAGACTTTGTATGTTCTTTAGAGACCTACATTATCATTACTTAGCGGTGGGTATAATTTTTTGACACATAAAGCTCCTGTTTAAACCATTTTATCTTCGCAGCGTACACACGTTTTCGCCATGCTGCCACAATTGTTTTCATCATATGGAAATTTATATCATCCATTAATTGACAGAAAGTTGACAGGATTTTACTTATATTATAACAGATGGATTATTTATGATTAAAAGATATATTATTATCATTATCTTTTCTGTTAATCATATTTCAGGTTTATTTTGTATTTTTTCCCGTTAGGTGAAGAAAAAATACTAAAAATGGATATTGATCTTGGTGATAATCATCGAGTGAACATTATTATCTCATACAAATGGACGAGAATTTTACAGAAATTTCAGTTGCATATAGTATGGAATTTCTTTGGAGAAGACAAGGATATGGTTATCAATATGGAAAACAGAAGGCCAAAGCCTGGACATCATAGAGGTGCTTCTATATATTTATTCAACCTTTTTGTCTGTTTTAAAAAGTTTAAATAATAGATGAGGAGGTTAAAGATCACTTTTCCACAAGGAATCAAATGTGAAAGTGGCGTTTGGCCTCTTCATCTATTATTGCATGGTATAATACATAGATGGAAAGGTAATTTTTTTCCTTCTTACTAAAATTTAAATAAATGAAGTTTGGTTTTAGATATTTATGGGTTGAAATGGGACTTAATTATTTCCTGACATGGGGAATCTTCTTATACATATACAGTATTATGGAAGATGCCTTCAGGGTAACGAAATATGTCAATAATAATGACAACAACACAGATTGTCCACAGCATTATCCATGACCCTTTTTTACCGTTTGTCCTGATATCTTCATAATTCCGTCAGCACACTTAATGTCGGGAATTGTGCGGAAACGAATGCCGCACAGGGTTCTTTAACTTGTGGGACAAATCAAAGATCTGGAGTGTATGGAGCATAGTACAGCACTTGACAACCTCATCATGCCTAGTCACAGAAATACCAGCCACATGACAATGGGAATTATCATGGAGATTAAGGAACAGAATCGTGAGAAAGTGACGATTTACGTTGGGATTTACGAAGGTTATGCTGCAAGAGATGTGAATTTATGCAGCTTTTAGAGTTTGTCCATTGAGAACTTCATGAGAAAGGAATACACCTTCACAATCGTTTGGAGTAGTAAGTATGACTTTAATGTTTGTGGGGTTCACACATACTTTATTTAGCACCACTTGTCGGATTGACATTTCAGTTTATCTTTGTTCGAATGTACCTATATTTCATCCAACAAACAAGGATTTTTTATATGAATTGGCCTCCTTTATGATCAGTAGATAGGCATTTATTGGATGAGCCCTGAGGGCATTCCATAAAATTACAACAATTATTTACTTAATAGGCACTCCCTTGGGTATGGTGTCATTTTTTATTAATTTTGAAAATTAATTAATATATTTGAATTTTAATTTTGAAATATTAATTATGAAATTAGGTTTTGGCATGCCATTTTGTTTTTACTGTGTTTTGTCATCAGATAGTGCTGGCTGGTTGTTTTGGCGAGAGTGGTTAATTTTTTACTGGTTAATAATTTTAAAATTATTGTTTTACTGAAATTCTAAAATAAATAAATAAATAAAATGTATTGAAATGTTTTAAAATGAATGTTCTCACTGTTTTCTCACTCCTCAGAGGAGCATTCTGCATCGGTCGAATTCTGCCCACAAAAGCCAGCTCTTTCACCAACAGCTGAACGTGTTGGCTGTGACTATAATGCCATAGATTGCAAAAAAATCAAAATCAAAATGTGTTCTGTCGACTAACCTTAATGATCATATTCAACAATTTCGTTTTACTGTTGATTATGATTTCTCTATGTCAAAGCATGCTCCCTCTTGTTGAATACCATTTAAAATATTAATTTGGGAAGGGCAGTCTTGCTCTCCTTTATTTGGGTGTTTATCTACAAATCGAGAAGGAACTGAAATTCCTGAGGTATTTATCTCATTCTTGACTATTGAAATTCTAAAGGATCTTTTAAATGCTTTTTATTTAAATTTGCTTTGTCAATTTCTGGCTATGCGTTTGTTTTTTATGTTAGTTCTTTGTCGCCTGCCAGTATTACTTTTCCAATATTGAAATTAATTTGTGAAATTCTCTCAAATGGACCAGAAATGATTTTATTTTTTCCAGCCAAAGTCAAATTGAAATTCGCTCCCGTGGATGAGAATGCTTGCCTTTATTTCTTACAACTAATTTTTTAATAACTATTCTGTATTTAATTAATCCATCAAACAATCAGTCAATATATTTTTGCTGATTAAATAAGAATGTTTCATTTTTTCTTTGATATTCATGGGTTCTTTATAGGGTATACATCAACAGGTTATTGTTGCATTTCTCATTACGGGAAAACGGCACCGTTTTTAAGAATTTCTGTATTTCCTTCATATCATGAGGTTTTCTTAAAAACTTTTTGACCAATGTTACAAATCATTGCTCTGCCACTTTTTGTTCGCAGGTCATCTTTGTTTTCGTCCCGACTGCGAAACTACTTTCATTCCAAGTGTGCTTATTTTTAATAAATTAATTTATTCTGCTATATTTAGGAAATATACTTTTCAACAACATTTTCCTAATGCATTTTGTCTTATACTAATTCAAAATCTGCGATATACTGTTGTTTTTAATATCAGATTTCTGAAAATTTCTTGTCAGTGTATAATTTCCTCAAAATTTTCCTACAATCCAGTTAAAAATTATAGATATCTGTCTACCAGTTGCAGGGATTGGCATGTTTTAAAAGATTCTGTCAGGTTGTGATGAGGCGGGTGTTAAAGTAGAAATTTGCTAGCAATGAGTCAACGAACACTTTGCATAGTAAATTATAAAAATTTATCAGTAATAACAGTAAAAAGAAACTAGAACACAAAGTTTGTCCCATGGTTAACAATGGTAGAAGTTAAAAAAATTGCACACAATCAGAAATATGAATTTAAATACTCAGTGTCTCGCACAAGTATTAGTACAAAAAATGAATAAAATACTCAGTGGAGCGGTAGTACAGCTGTGGTGTCTCGCGATGCAAAATTAACAGCCTAGATGCATGGTTCTACAGATGAAATATTCGGGTATGAAGAAAGATAGCAGAGATTGTACCGTCCGAACGAAATAGGCTTCGTGCCCAGGCTTAAACATGGTGAGACTGCAAATAAAAACGAGTGCTAGGTCGAAATAAACATTGACACACATGAAACCTGCGGACCACGTCGGCAAACTCCTAATTGCAGTTTTGGAGGTACAATCTTAAGGCTGGAGGAAGAAGAAAGAAATTCTAGCAAAGTGAGTGGCCACCATGGCTGCACAGAAGTGAAGTATCAGAAGGCAAGGGGAAGATGAAGAAAGTTCTAGAACAAAAAAAACACTGATTACGCAATAATTTTATCAACAATTAGACAGTATAATATCTCGCGACCGAGGTAATTAGTTGTGAAGGAAAATAGTCACACGGGGCAAGAGCTCGCATCACGCGAGTTCAAAAAATGAATATTTACGACAACAATGGTCCATGTGCCACAACAATGAATTATTTAAACCTAAATAGAAATTACACTAGCCAACAAAATTTAAGATTTTTCTTGTGACAAAATGAAAGTGGGTGATTTTTGTTAGTATTTTTTCTGCTGATTACGAATATAATTTTTAAATTTCTCTAGCACGCACAGCTTTCTTGTTTTACATTGAAACATTTTTAAATCTTTCAGTGTTTGGGGCACAGATATATAGTAAATAGATCGCTAGAATCAGCCTCTTCGATGAAGCCAAGCGCGCCATATTGCTTCATTACAAAGATTATGCTGTACGCGTTCTTATGATCTTATGAAAAAAATTTTCCAACTATTTTAAATTATAGCCGCTAGAAATTATGTTTAGATAGGGCTACTCTGCAATTGGACTTAAAGATCAATTTGTATTTTTTGTTTAATATCATGTTATTTAATTTTCAATTATGTATTTCTTATACCCATCAATTATTCGTTTTTGTTTTTTTTTCACCTACAGAATTATTGATAATCTTGTTTTCTTTCTCACAGAAAAGTAGTCTATATTTTTTAGACTATTTAATATTTAACCTGAATCATTTCAAATAATATTTAAAAAATATATTTAAAAAGACTTTAAAAAGAGACTTTTTTTTTAATAATGCAAGCAATAGGCTAACAAAAACACCAGTAACTTTTGACCCATACAAAGAGACCCATGACTTTTGGCATATGAGTGTAAATAAATTAAATATTCACAAATAATGACATTTATGTAGAAGTGGTGTAAAAATAACTATAAATTTTTAAAGATTGCCAATCTATTATAAACTGATCTATGAACAATTTTTCTATTATTTAATGCCTTTACTTCGTATTG
The DNA here is from genome assembly GCA_023313115.1 of Rhysida immarginata. Classification (NCBI taxonomy): domain Eukaryota; kingdom Metazoa; phylum Arthropoda; class Chilopoda; order Scolopendromorpha; family Scolopendridae; genus Rhysida; species Rhysida immarginata. Next base: position 163,704 of record JAHWFO010100709.1, read on the forward strand.
AATCTTTTTATTTCAAGTATGTTTGTGATATTGCTTGAAAAGTGTAGTGAGGTAAGATGGCGGCAAGTGGCTTCACTAGCAACATTGTTAAAGCTCAAGCTCTGGCGATCTATTTACTATATATCTGTGGTTTGGGGCCTGGTAAATTTCCTTGCGGCCCCAAAATATGGATACTTTAACAGTGTAGCCGCTTCTCTTCACTCCCATTACTTTAACATAGAAGTCTCGATGTGCATAACTTGGAAGCTTGACGTGATAGAAAAAATCTAAAAGCAGATTCGGATTCTACCTACAAATTACTACTAAGAACACTTTGTATGGTCTTAGTTATAAAATGTGTGTTGACTAGTGTTATCAATGAAAAAACATTTGGAATAATAAAAAATATTATCAACCACCACGAGATTTAATGAATAGAAATAGTTTCTTCATTATCCATAAATTGCGATTTTCCAAACAAAGCCCCCTGTAATTAGCTTGGGTGCAGAGTAAAAAAATTCCTTAAGCAATTTAACCTAGTCTGGTGAGATCTCTGCATTTACTGGGCCTACGAGTTCGATATAAACAGATACAATATATAAGCAACAAGAATTAAGTTGCAGTGAATGAATAAATCGTGCATACAATACTGTACTACTTAAATAAGTCGTGTGCACACACTAACTTAAAAGAAAGTTAGTACGTTTATTAGTTTATTGGTATACTTCAGAAAATGAATAGTCAAGTGACTGTTACACTGAGCTCAGTAACATATTAGAATAACATACTATAAATTAGTCAAGAAAATATTTAAAATTGTCAATAGAGTTAGAAATGTCATGCCGAAACTTTTCAATCATTAAGTAAGCATTACAAAAAAGATTATCCTATAAAAGATACATCTGGGCGTTTAGAACCCCTTTCATCCCGCCTAAAGTAATGCGCACAAAGAAAACTAAGAAGTTCGGCTATATAAAAAAATTATACATATATGCATACTTCTCTAAAATGATATCATCAATTGAATAAGGATAAGACACCATGTGTTCGTTTCTGCAGAAAGACATAGCTTTACATTTTCTAATATTGAGCATCATGCCATTACGTGTACACCATAATGATAATGCATTCAAAGAATTTTGAAGTGCATTGCAATCACATTCATCATTAATCCAGGTAAATATTTTCAAGTCGTCTGCAAATAACAATAATTGAACTCCGTTCAGTACCTCGGCGATGTCCATTAATATAGAGAAGAATAATGCAATAAAGTTTGTTTTTTTTTAAATCAGAAAACAGGTTATGCTTACTAATACTTCCAGAAATCATTTACAAAAACAGCTGAAATTACATTGAGAATATACGCCGCCTTAGGTTTTTGCCAATCGTAACAAGGCGAATGCTGCACTTCCGCTGGCACCAGTAATGAATAAGGCTCTGCCAGTCTCTTTCATTTCATTTGTCTCTGCTATAGCCACAAGGGAAACTTTTCTGAGATCACGTGACGAAAGTCACCCAATGAAATTTTCCTTAAAAACACTCCTGGCTTCGCGGCGCTACTGTCGGTTTCGCCATAATACGTCATTCTCCCGCAAATGGATTGTTGGAGAGGCAAGTCATATATGACGTCAGATAAATACGTTGTTTAACGTTCTTTTCATTGGAATTATTTTAATAATTTAATTCAAGTTATTTAAAAACTTTGAAATCCGGTTACGATGCATGGTGAACTATCATTGGGATGAAAAGATGAAATTATTATTGCATTACCACGATTTTTTATTGTTGGTCTCTGATCAACACGAGCAACGGCGAGCTAATATAAACACGAGTGCTTCACATGAGTGATCACGTGACAAATCAACAAGACAATTTTTCGTTATATAAAACATTTTTTTCATTTTTGATTACAAATTTATGTGTTTTAACATTATATAAGAATTATTACATAAACTACATTATTACTTTATTTATTATTTTCAAACTCGTGTACTCACTAGCGCCACGAAAGTAGTATTGAAAAATGACGTAGTGATTTCCAGTCACGTCGTAGAGTTTCCCATCTGTTTTTCTTCATCTGTGGTCTCTACTGCTTTCATTTTCGTGCACGTTGTTTGCGTTCCGTAAATTTTATTATGCAGTTATGCCCTAATTTTCTTAACCTGTATTACAAAAAATTGCCGATTTTTACTGAGTTGAAATGTATTGAAAATGGCATTTTTGTTCTCTCATATTCAAGAAAGAATATGCTTTTGCTTTCCATAAATTAATTAATGGAAAACGAGCTTATGTTATAATACAAAAAAATTTTTTTTCCTATTTTCATCAATAATTTAATCATCTGAGGTTTGGCCTGTAAAAAGCCTCACAGACCATTCTTTATTTACTTTTAATATAATAAAAAAAGTTAATAAAATAAAACAAAACTTAAAACATTTTTACAATTACAAACATTTTTATAGTTCCTAGCTCCTTTTAACTCTAACAAAAGGGTTAATTGTTTTAACCCTTTTATTCCACGTGTTTAAAGCATTTCTCGTGCATTTAATGATTGCGTCATGTTTCCATGGAAATTAAATAGCCAATCAGCGAGCTACAGCGGCGACATCAGCGCTCGCAGCATTCTGTGAAGAAAACAAAATTCCTATAAGCCTACTTGTATGGGAGACGACCAATGACGTATATTAAAGATAGACTCTGAATTCTATTGTTAACAGCGGCAAAAAGTGAAGCAAATTCAGCCATGACAGTTCTGAGCAGGAGTGAGCTGTGGAGTAATTAGCTGTCTGGCTGCTTTGTTTTTGAAAGTTTTGGGCCCGAGGAATAATTAATTCAAAATCATTCCTCAAAGTTGCTCTGCGTACAACTGTACAAACAGAAACGAAAAAGGATCAGGAATCATTTTCCACAAGCATAAATCAAAAATACGTAACTAAAATGAAAATCCATAACTGAAAGACGATCGAAACGAAATTGAAATTGAAACCATGATCGAAAAATTGTTTATAAAATATAATAAAATTCTTCAAATACAAATTAAACGAAAAGATAAACTTATCAGTCCGTGATCGGCGTGTGAAAGAATTATTAATCAGCTACTCATGTTTAGCCATGCATTTTGCATCATCTTCACTCACTCACTTTCGGCCATGACAGTTCTGGGCATGGAGCTTCCCAATTTGCTTCAAATTACAACAATTGCTTCGGAGTCGATCTTTAATATACGTCATTGGAGACGACACCCTTACTATATATCCCTTTGGCCCATAGCTCTATTGCTGTAGGAGCAGAAAACTCCATGGATGGAAAAATCGGTGCTCTTGCAATTCTGTATTAGTGTGGTAACAAGAGAAAATTGTTCGGGCCTGAATATTTACTGAATGAGATTAATAAAGAGAATTGATTTCTGATCAAAGCACGTTTTGTCCACAACAATAAATATTGATGGGACAGGAGTAACTATAAAAGTTTGTTACAGTGGCCATAGATAAGGTTGTCACAACAATTCATTTCTCTTCGTGCAATAATGTGATTAAAATAAGATTCAGTAGCAATATCTCTTTCAATTATAACAATATTAAATTACGAAATGGGGAGACTTCAAAAGTAACGTTGCTATCAGAGTGATCAGTCCAAACATCCATTTTCCATGGAAGCCTCTATTAGACCAGGAGCCAGCCCCGTTAGATTTAACCGGAAAAAATCTAATTCCGTAAACTATCTCATTCCACAGTTTTGCCCGTTAGAAATGAAAAACTGTCGGTCTGGCAGTCCAAAGCGGCCGGACTGAAAAATGGCGGCCCTTCAAAATCCGGAAAAATTGACTTCAATTTAACCGGTACGATCTATTTTTGGTTCATGGTTTTTTTCTTAGAATACTCCTCCCTAATTAAAATTTCGTCGGTCTGGCATTTGAAATCGGCCGGAAAATGGCTGCCAGACCAATTCAAAATTTGGTAAAATTGACATCCATTTAACCGGAATGATCTAATTGTGCTGTTTGAACCAAATTGTACCTAACTGTTCAGAGGATTAATTAAAAAATGGAACGTGGTAGTGGTATATATA
>JAHWFO010100709.1:175620-194433 GCA_023313115.1 Rhysida immarginata
ATTATTAGGGGGGCAGAAATCCAAAAACAAAAATCTCAAAATAGGCTTAATTTTGACGTTCGCGTCCAGTCAACGTACGACTTAGATATTTGAACCAAGAATAGTTTACATAATTTGCAAAAAACTAATTTCTGCTTTTTTCATATTTTACCTCTTTGCCCCCTTATGGCCCTGCGTAAAAATATGCGATTTTTCGCATTTTTCCAGTATTTCGCGAGTAAAAATAGGTATAGAATAATGAAATTTGGTACGGTGATGACAATTGACGAGATGAAATGTCTGTTTGGTTCATTTTTTAATTATCTGGATCCAATTTTTCGATATTTTATGTTTTCCGGATTATTTCTTTGGTTTTCATAAATTAACATACAAATTAGCATGTTGAATGCTTAGATTTTCAATTATAAAATATGGATTTTATTATTTGATTTAAAATTTATTTAAAGTCTCCAGGACTATTTTTCGATTTATCATGAAGTAGCTGATATACACGGCGTTGCTTGGACTCTTTTTTGATGAAAATTTGCAATTTCTGAATGTGAATATACAGAAAAAGTGAACATTATTCTCCACCTTTTCTCTCCGGCTCTGCGTCAAACCTACTCAGCTAAAGGGCCGGTGATTGGAGAGGAGTGAAATAGACTACAATAATAACATTTTTAAATAATTTGTCTGTGTGTTTGTCTGTTTGAACACGCTAATCTCCAAAACTAATTGACGGTTTTTCATGGAGTTTTCACAGGTAAGTTGAGCGTAGCTTGCAGCAACATATAGGCTTACGAAAAAAAGATATCTTAATTTAAAGTTTTTGAGTATGCTCAGATAAGTTCAGTTGTAGAAAAGTCAAAAGATGGCGCTTCATGAAAAGGCGCTCATATATAACAATAGCGAAGCATTGCCGGGTCTGCTAGTATATGCCATATAATCCTTAAATTTTGCCTTATTATTGAAAGTTTGCATTCAACGAGGTATAATCCATCAACGAAGTTTGTAATCAATCAGATGGCGCTGTGTTGCTATTGACACTTGTTTACATTTTTCATTTTTGGACATTTATGGTTAGTCTGTCTTCAAGGTGTTGATCTTGATGATTTTTATTTCTGTTCATATCTCAGTTACGTTCAAATTCGGACCCACATTGTATTAAAAGAAAATGTTCATTCTGGTCACCTCTGTCATTGATTACAGTTATACACACTTTTCAGTATCACCCTGTATAGACCGTGATTTCCACCAATAATAAGCCGTAAATCTGCACATATGATGATGATGTAATAGTATATGACGTTTCAGTGACCAGACATTTATTATAGGTGATATTGATTCTACTTGGTTGAGTAGTCATCAAAATGAATGAAATCCAATGCTATGATTGCTATCTATCTGTCAGAATAGTTAACATGTCGAGAATGGTTTCCAACATTTGAAGGCATTTGATACGTCTGATGTCTCCTAGCCTGTTTCGTACTAACAAGGGAATCTTTCGAACATGTACGTCACAGATTTCCACCAAATTGAAATATGTTACTCATCTGAAGCTACTATAGATGCTTGCAAAATACGAGAGTGCAAAATTGTGTTTCTTTCAAAATAAACTGCGAAAACCAAACAATTTCACCATACATAGCCTTACAAGGACTCCATTGTTAAAACGGATAGGCTATGTGGAAACCACCCTTGTAAGTCGTGACCACCGAAAGATAAGGTCTATGCATTGAAACTTCATACATTGTTGCATCATCATTAAAAGCGTATTGTTGTTGTTGAGTTCCATCAAATCGAAATCGACTTCTGGTGACTGTGTGGACATATGCTATCCATTCAGTTTTCTAGGGAAGAGTGATAATGCAGTGGTTTCCCGTGGCCTTCCTGAAAGAGACAAACATAAACAACCATGCCCTCGTATAGCTACCAATAATACTGTCTTAATTTAGCCCATCTAATGCAACAATTTATGAATTTATGAAATTTCAATGCACAGGCCTTATCTCTCGCTGGTGACGACTAAGTCCCATGAGAATGACTCCAAGAGAATGTCTGTCAAGCGAATGACTGCTCTGGTTTCTATCTATAAATCTCAGGAAGGACCTCGTCAAGGCAGTGACTGCCAAGGAAATGACTACAAAATCATCGCTGCTGCGCTTTTTTGTTAAAAAGCCAAGGAACGAAGTCACTAGTACTAAGAAAATCGTAGCCGAGGAAAAAGACAGGCCCTGACACTGAGAAGTCACCTAACCATCTTAGTCCTAGCAACATGCATGTCTGCCCATTTGTCCTTCCTCCATTGTTCCCAAAAATTAGTCACAAACAGCAGGATTTAGCACCGCCTAGCGACAGAATTTAACATTGATTTAGTCGTTTCATAACCTATAATGATAGGGAAGGCTTGCCCACTTTCATCTCGACAAAAATAACAAGGAATATCACTTTCCTTTATTAAAAAAATCAAGTAACTTCAATTTACTTTTAACGTTTTTTCGAGGGGTCTGACATTCAACAAAATTATGGCAAAGATTCATGAATCTCGATAATTTGATCAAGATTCAGGGAATTGTAAACAGATTCAAAAATTTGTCCGAATTCCCGGAATTCTCCGAAGATTCACAAATTCACTGTGGAATTCAGAGATTCGTGTAAGAACTTAAGATTCAACTACTAAACCGAGATTTACTCAAGAAAATTTTGAAATAAACAGACACTTACCAGGTTATTTTGCTATGACAAAACAAAATACGAGGCTTGTCCGGAAAGTAAGTACTGTTTTGCAATAAAAAAAAACTACTATACAGGGTGTTCATAAAATGAGGGATAATAAGTACCTAGCATGATTCTTCACATCAAAGTAAATAAAAAGTTCCTCTTGTAAAATGTCGAAATCTCAATTTATTTTTTCTCAAAAATCGCTAGCATCAATGGCGTCATCAAGCGTTATTCCATTTCACTGAATTAATTGGTCCAGGAGAGAAAAAACCATGACGCGTCAAGTTCCCAATGATGATGCAATTAAGCGAAATACATCAAACTTCGCGTGGTGTTTAGACCCTTAAAAATTGGGTTTTCGACATTCTGCATGAGGAACTTTTAATTTACTTTGATGTGAAGAATCATGCTAGGTATTTATTATCCCTCATTTTAGGAACGCCCTGTATATATTTTCAAAATTTTTTCTTTATCAGCTTCTCCTTACCTTTAACTATTTTTCCATATAGTTTCCAAGTTTATTTAATCAGTTTATTTAAGCACTTGTCGTAGTGATTAATGTACTTCCGAATGATCACTTCATAGAACCTGCCGCCGGTGAAGAAAGTCACGCAGCTTTCACTTGTTCATCATCGCTGAAATGCAGGCTACCGATGATCTCCTTTAGATCCTGGAACAGGTCAGGGCCGCCGCCAGGGGGGGACAAACAGGACTCTAGTCCGGGGCCCCAACGGAAGGGGGGGCCTCGCCAGCCACGCATCAGGCACGAGGCAGAGCCCAGAGGGGCCCACACGTACCCAGTTGTCAGGGGACCAAATATTTCTGGCGGCGGGCGGAACAGGTGGTAGCCACTGGACGCGAGGTCCAAACTGTAAGGCCGTTTTCACACGCACCGGCAAAACCGGATGCAACGTTATCAAATGAGAGCTTTCACACGTAGCCGGCCCGGCAAATTTGCCGGTCCGACCACCAGCACCGGGAAATGCAGCCGGCGTTGAACTCGACAATCGGATGCCGGGCCGACCTCCGGCTCGTCGCTTATAATGTTTCCTTAAGGAGTTTTCACACACACACACAGGCAAAGCCGGAGCCGGAGAGGGTTTGTGTTTTTATTTCTGTTTTATTTACATTACTCCACTATTGTAGTACAATTTTCTATCATTACGAAAATGAGTAAGTTATTCTCGTACGATCCTGTAACATTCTTGCTGGAAATCCTCCATAGGGCTGCTGCCCCCGCGACCCTAACGGATAAGCGGGTTTGAAAAGTAAGTAAGTAAACCTTGTTTATGAGATTGTTTTAAGGATAAAATTGAACAGCTAAAAGTATGGAAAAGGATTTATGCATTTTTAGAAGTTTTTCCACAAAAAGACAAAAAAGAACAACATAAAATTCAAATTATATTAATAATGCAGAAATATCATAGTCAACATATTTTGTTCATTTGCAACGGCAACGCTCCCTCTGTACTTGATAAATTTCCTCTCAAATCAGTTGCTGTCTTTGTTGGCCGATTGCAAGCACCTCTGGATAAATTTCGTAGGCTTGGAGTTTCATAAATTTCAGATCACTGTTCACTTCCTTCTAAAATATAATAGCCAAGAAAGTAATGTTTCTTGAACGCAGCACACATCTCTTTCACCAAAGCTAAAAATTTACAGCACTAATAAACGGCACCGAGAGAAAGCTAACATGTATGAAAGTCATTGGCCGGCAACGATGCCGTCACTTGCTCCGGTTTTGCCGGTGTGTGTGAAAAGACCCATTGGCCGGCAACGGTGCCGGAGCCGGCTCCGGTTTTGCTGGTGCGTGTGAAACGCCCTAAGGCGGGTGGTCAAGTTGTTCCCAAACAAAATATCTTATTAGTTGGGAACGACTTGACCACCCGCTTTACATTCCGGACCTCGCGTCCAGTGACTACTACCTGTTCCGGGAGATAAAGGAGATCATCAGCAGCCTGCATTTCAGCGACGATAAACAGGTGAAGACCGTGATTTTCTTCACCGGCGGCAGCTTTTATGAAGTGATCATGCGAAGTACATTGAGTTTAAAACAACTTGGAAGTTATGTGGAAAAAGAGTTAAAGGTACCTAGAAACTGATAAAGAAAAAATTTTGAAAATATATGTAGTTGTTTTATTTTTATTGCAAAACGGTACTTACTTTACGGACAAGCCTCGTACATGTCAACAAAGAACCTAGACGCTTTGGTATTGTTCTTAACCGAGTTTCCAACACTGCTCATATTGGGGTTGGCTTATACAGGGTAAACTAAAACAAAAGGGACAAATTTCAAGAGGTGATTCCTGACCAGAAAAGGAACAAAAAAATCACATATGAACATTTGCCCGGAAATGGACGGTTTGCATGTACGGAACATGACATCACTGTCGCAGTAACTGCGGTAACGTTGCAAAAGGTGTTCGAAGTGGCCTCTTTGGGATGCAGTGCAAGAGTTCACACGTCGAGAGGATCCCTTCTTACACAAATCCCGAAAAGATTGTTGCAAATGTTTAGTGAAACTCATTAAACACTATTCAATCTTCCATACCTTGCAGATCTTGTCCTCATATCTTCACAAGCATTCACGACCACATTTACAACACAACAATGAACAAATGAACGGATACGGAAAGGCTCAACCAGACATCAACTCGATCTTCACAGATTGACTCGCTCCCATAGCCAAAAGCGGGAACTATTTTCTCGTCTCGTTTTTTACTGGAATCTCGTTCGACATATCGGCTCAAGAAGTCAGATTCAGGATTCAAAAACATGGGATTCAAAACAGATTCGGTAAGATTCGCAGAGATTCATTGTACCTTTGTCAAAGATTCAGGGTATCGTCAGATCCCTCGCATTTTTCATAATTTGACAGTATCAGCGACTCTACAATGTTATATTTTGTTACTAAACGCTGCTAAATCCTGCTGTTTCTAACTGAATTTTGAGACACAGTTTAAAAAATGAAGAAAGGGAAATGGGCAGGCTTTCTCTTATTATTGGCTGCATTCGGAGAACAGCAACATTTTACACAGTCGCTATGAGAGAGGGGACAGTCCAATAGTGGCAGGAAAATATAAGGAGACAACAGTAGTGGGACAGCGCAATAGAGGCAGTGCCAGCAGAGTGCCAGTGAACAAGGGAGACAGTGTGTCATGGTTATTTTCTTAAAGCTAGCAGTGGAAGGCTTAAATAAACGCTGGACGATAAACGCTTAGAAAAAAAACGGAAATTTATTTGACAGAAAGGAAATAACTTAATTACATCATTACACTACTTGTCAATTTCCGTAGTTGAAAAACAGATGTTTAATATTATCGGGAAAATTATCTATCTAAAGTTCGCTTCCTCATACGCAAGGTTATGGCTCACAGATGATTTATTTTTTCGCCCTGCGTTAGAGGCACAAGTTCAAGGCGCAGACAAAAATAGTTATTATAATAATTTAGAAATGAAGTCACTCTGGAACCGCTCGAAACCCTTCTCTTGGGGAAGGATTCCACACGTTCATGCCCTACTAGTACTCTCGCACAAAACTCGAAAGAGACCCCTGCGTCATACAAAAATATATGTTAATTCATGAGAAACACACCACACTAACATGACTCCACTTTCAAGCAAGAATATAACTAGAATTTGATGCAGCCTGAGAGTTTGTGATTAAAATGACAGTAGAACGCACTCCGACACACTAACGGGCATTCAGTAATTAATTTCTTAACAAGGTGAAGTCCACGCCATTAACTATCAGGGTGAATCAAAAAGTAAGTTACACTCAGCACCATCTGTGGTCGAAAAGCGTCGACATCATTTGCCGTTTTTAAAGATGTTGCCTGTATGTCTGTAATAGCAACGTGGCATGATCCCAGGTGTGCACACTTGTACTGCGTACATATAAGTATTGTTGTCATGGGGCAGCAACTGGTTGTACACTCGAAGTTGGAAATGATAGTCACATGATTTATTTGAAAATGGGCGCTCAGATTTGACGGACGAATACCGCGCAGGAAGGCCATCCACGTCCAACACTCCCGAGTACATTGCCCCATGTGACTATCATTTGTTCGGGAAAATGAAATGTGACCTGGGAGGAAAACAATTCTGCACTGATGACGACATCAAAGACGCAGTACTGACATGGTTGGGAGCAGATTTTTACTGCAGTGGCATGAAAAAGTTACAAGTGTTTACAATTGTTGGGTGATTATGTAGAAAAGTGAAATAAATGGTGCACGTTTCCTCAGAATGTGTGTACAAGACCTTAACTTACATCTGTTTTTACTGTTTCAGAGTGTAACTTACTATTTGATTCACCCTCGTACATAAGCGGTGAGACCGTATGGCCACAGACCAACGAAATGAGCCTTCCGCCCCCACTGACTCCACGAAATATCAATCAAAATATGGTAAGGCACTAAAGCACAGCTGCTCGCCTGGAACTTGGATTGCGTAAGACTCCGCAGTGAAGAAGAGGCAAAAGCACGATACTCCAACGACGTAAAAGTCACTTCCATCGTACTGGCCGCAACTTGGCAAGTATCACACTCTGCAAACCGATGAATACTCGGTAACCTGACGTATCACACACTACATTGCCGGAACCTGCTGTCTATTCCTCGCCAAAAAAGCCTGGACGAATTTAACAGTCATTGTTGACTCGACGCTTAGGCCGCTCGCCATCTCTATCGCATTACACGGCTTATTCACAGCATCCTTGAGACTCGTATCGTCAACTCCTTATTTTTCCTAGAGCTCCTTTTTTGTGTCTCTTTACTGTTGCTCCATTTTGTTCTTCTCCTTTCCGGAACTCTCTTTTTTATTCCTTGTCTGCTTCTGACGTCCTCTCTTTTTAACCAATCAGCCACTTTATTCGCCGTGCTGCAGACAAAGCATGGCGGATGATGTAAGTTTTCATCACGATGATTCCTGCTTTTCAATTTAAATTCTTTTTTGTTCCGTCTCTGTTCCTTACCACGTGACAGCTATGTACGTTTCAGCAGTTGTAATAGTCTTACTATCACCATGGCGCTTTTCCTCACTATCAATTACCTCTATCGCTCGTTTCATTACTATATTGATATTATTCATAATGTCCATGCTGTCCAATATTGCTATTATTAAAATTAAAACATAACAACGGTCCTGGTTAAGCAATAAGATAGTTTGTTTTAATTACCGACGCGTTTCGATATTACATCATCTTCACGGGTATACAGCTACTGGAGATTAAAATAAAATACCGAAACGCGTCGTTAATAAAAACAAACTACCTTATTGCTTAACCAGGACTGTTATGTTTTTATATTTGATATTGTTCACCTCCCCTTGCAACAATTTTTGACGTAAGAGATAGGGAAAGACATCCACATACATCTTGATTTTCTGGCTTTCAGTGCAAGACTGGGCTTGGTTGATCAATGTTTTAAAGCACTGATTAAAGAAGGCTATATCGTGCTTTTTCCGGACATTTCACAATCTGCCTTTCCAAATTAGCCTGTTCACACAGCTTCTCCTTGGCCATGATTAACGACACTTAATAAGACTTCTACACACTCGTAGATAAAACCAAAGCACCAAACACTTTTTAGAACACATACTTCACAAATACACTGCACCACTCTTGTTAGCACTGTAATTTCTGCCGCACAGCAATATTACCATTTTGCTTTTTTTTAATACACACTTCACTGGAAAACCCACAATCGACGATCACTGAAGACATCACATTAAATATATAATTACGCCACCACTCACTTGTTGACAGAAAAAACACAAACACTACAGCATGAATTTCCTGAATTACATGCAACAGTGTTTTGCTTGGTGAATTGTGTCTAAGCTTCTGAATTCACGACCACTCGAAACCCTTCTCTTGGGTGAAGAATTTCACACGTCTATGCCGTACAAAACTCGAAACGCCCCCTGCGTTGTACAAAAGTATATGTTAATTCATGAGAAGCACATTACACTAATATGACTCTACTTTCAAGCAAGAATATAACTAGAATTTGACGCAGCTCGACAGTTTGTCGTTAAAATGACATTAGAACGCACTCCGACGAACTGACGGCCATTCAGTAATTAATTTCTTAACAGGGTGAAGCTCACGCCATTAACTACGTGCCGCTTTATCGCATTACATGGCTTATCCATACCATGCTTGAGTCTCGTATCACCGATTCCATTTTTTTCCTGGAGCTCCTATTTTGTGCCTCTTTACTGTCGCTCCATCTTGTTTTTCTCCTTTCCAGAACTCTCTTTTTTGTTACTTTTTCTCCTCTGACGCCCTCTCTTTTTAATCAATCAGCTGCTTTATTCGTCTTGCTGAAGACAAAACGTGACGGACGACATAAGTGTTTGTCCAGATGATTCCCGCTCTCCGAATCACGTGACACTGTGACAGTAACATTTCTAGTGACTCGTGGCTGGGAGTGAGCAAATAAATTGCAGACGTGCGAAGTATGTTAAAAAAGCGCGAATTTGTAAAATTTTTGAAGGTGCTGAGGAAGGTCGAATGAGAGAATTGGTAGCCCCCTTTACGATGAGAGTCTTTTCGATGTGCTCTGATAAGACCATTTTACAGCTGGTCTCTAAATACACAGATCTTGCATAAAAAAATCAAACCTCTTTGGGGACTAACAAAGTTTACATTAAGCACATAAAAATGTAACTAAAAGTTCACATTGTTCCTGTCATTCTTTCTGCCACAGGGTTATTCCATATTCACTACATTGAATTTTACTTCATACGCCTAAAAATCTCTACAGAAATCCACTATCTTAAACACATGACTATAAGGAAATTTCTAGTTCCACACAATAATAGTTCCACTGACACTTTCCCTCTCTCTTCATTTGAGCCCTCGAGCTTGGCCCTGTTTTGGATCTACCTCTGGGGATTGTCTTCCAGACCAGCTCCTAGATTAGTTTTTCCAATCACTCATACGACTAATATTTTTTAGTAGTGATATTTTTTAGTAGTGATATTTTTTTCCATGTTAGGGGAGCCTCATTGAGACAGGTGGAGAAATTCAAGTATCTCGGGATTGCATTCACAAGTGATGGACGGCAGGAGAAAGAATTGGATGCTCGGATCGGTGCAGCAAGCTGTGTCAAACGTGAACTGTGGCGATCCGTGGTAACGAAACGCGAGCTCTCCGTCCTCAAATCTATCTTTGTCCCCATTCTCAACTATGGTCATGAGGCTTGGGTAATGACCGAAAGAGTGCGATCGCGGGTACAAGCGGCCGAAATGAGATTTCTGAGATGTGTGGCAGGTGTTACCCTACTAGATAGAGTGTACAGCAGCACAATAAGGGAATCTTTAGGTGTTGAGCCGCTACTTCTCCGCATTGAGAGATCTCAGTTGCGCTGGTATGGCCACATGATACGGATGCCGCAAACTGGTCTTCCTAGGCAGTTGTTATTTTCCAAGCCGGTGGGTAAGAGACCAAGGGGTCGGCCTAGAACCAGGTGGCTAGACTACATGGAGAATCTGGGTTCGAGTCGCTTGGATATTACTAGGGAGGACGTGCGCCTGATGGCGGAAGATCGCGATCGCTGGAGATCCTCCATAGGGCTGCTGCCCCCGCGACCCTAACGGATAAGCGGGTTTGAAAAGTAAGTAAGTAAGTATATTTTATATACAGGGTGTATCAGGTTTGATGGTCATAAAGTACCTACCGTGATCCTTTGCATGATTACAAACTTAAAGTTCCTTATCGAAAATGTCGAAGACTCAAAAGTTAAATTGCGTCGTTACGTCATTTATGAACTTTCCGCCCCAGCAGTTCATTAAATTCAAAGGGGCGATTATAATTAAATCGGCGGCAATTGTTGAGATTAAATGACGTTTCCGATAGGTTTTCAGCAAACTTTGCGTGATGTTTAGAGCCTTAACATTTGAGTTTTGAACATTTTGCATAAGGAATTTTAAGTTTGTAATCATGCAAAGGAACACGCTTGGTACTTTATGATCATCGAACCTGATACATCCTGTATATTTAGTTTTATCAATTATTATTGATAGGTATTTTTACAAGTCATTTAAAATGATTTTTCAATCGGATATTAGCTTGCTCATGGCCGGGAGATCTGAGAGATCTGAAGGGTACCCTTTCATCCTCGTAGCGGGTTCAAATCCCGCCTTGGATATGACTATTTGTATTTCTACCAAGATTTATATTATGATATTGATAATGTGAGGAGCACCGATGACCTAGAAGTCGTCGTGCTTCTCCAATGAATATAACAACCCAATCACTTAGTTATGTTAATATGAGTCTAGACGTATTTTTCTTTCAAACATTCTAAAATTATATTATTTTTTTCCAGTAATATTTAAACTAGTTCATCCAGACATTTTTCTCAATGTTAACTACAATGATCTAAAGCGGTTACTTCCCCAGAATGGATCTTATAATCATTTAATGAACATCAATATCAGATGGGGACAAAATCAACAAATAAGTTTTCGAACTGAAGAGAATCAGGTTGTTCAGCAATACAGGACACGTTACAAAAGAAGTATTATACTACAGACGCCATTCAAAAGCATTGAGAAAATTGAAGGAATTATCGAATCATTGTTTAACGACACAAACTGGGATTTACAAGTCGTCATAAAATGGCCTCCCAGTGATGTTATAAAAATCATATTTGAAAGCAACATTACTGAGCAGGAGTCGATGGAGCAAGCACGAGGAAGCCTCCACTTAACTACACCATTTGCTGGTTTTGAAAATATCTCTATCACAGTCTGGCAGGTAGAAGGTCTTGATGAATTTCGAGCAGGATTAGAAATTCACTGGTCACCGCATCAGCATTTACGATTTTCCTTTTATGTTAAAAACAGCGTTGATGACTATACTGACATGAATGGAGGCATAGAATTAATTACTCCGTGGACTGGGTTGAAATTTCTATCTGTCATGTATCAATACAAAGTAATAAACAATTCTATACATTCTTTTTTTGAAATTGTATATGAAGAGTTTCCAAAGATTGCATTAACATTTGTGGCTAATTTCCCCATTTCCAATGATATTCACTGGGCAGCTAGGATAGAAATGCATTTACCCTTTGAGGATTATCAAGATGTAGAAATCCTTACAGATCTTCTAATCAATTCAAGTGCAGTCTTTTCAACAACTGTGGTAACGTGCACCAATTTGCAAAAGATCAAATTGACTCTGGAAATGTGGGAACATGACGAAAATGAAGTTCAAATTTTATATCTTAGAATAAATTTTGAAAGCCCATTTTCAGGAATGGAAAATCTTACAACGAAAATCTGGCTGCATCATAACGACTTTAGTGTTGACAGTTACTTCTATTTGCAGTGGTCCCCAGATAAAGTGTTGAATGCATCAATCAGCGGAATGTGCCAAAGCGAAGAATGGAAAAGTCAACTTTTAATAATAACGCCTTGGGCCGGATATGATGCCATTAACGCCACTTTTTATTTTGTCTTAAAAAATAATCAGATAAAAGTTTTCCTTGATATAACAAACCAAATTCAGCTTATCTCTTTAAATATATTTGGTGAAACGAGAACCTCTCACTCGAATCACTACGAGATAGAAGGGCAAATTTCCATCAAATTACCATTTAAAAATTTGAATTATATTGCAATCTTATTGTCACATTCATACAATCAATATATAACTATTACTGAGATAAAAATAAAATACAATGATGAAGAAATTACTGGAATTCATCAACTGAAATTTACCAACTGGCTCAATTTCTTCAATACGTTTACAATTGAAGTACCCAGCAATAACATGATAAAAATAAACTTTACTTTGCTTCAAGAGAGCACCAGGAATTATTTCCGCCATTATTGTTTATTCCAGTGGAGACATAACGAGAGCGTAGAAGGGGAAGCCTTGTTTCTTCAGAAGGGTGCCATGAATCAACAGCAAGCCCTTCGAGGAAAACTTCAGCTGACGACACCTTTCTCCAGCATCGCTAATTTCACTATCCATGCTGCGTATGAGGAAAATGAAGGTAACCACAATGTGATAAGTCATATACGATATGGACAACATGCCGTTAATATTAATTCCTTCCTAGTACTGCTTTCCAATATGAGCTCTATAGCCATAAATTTTAATAGTACTTTTGCTGGATACGAAACTTTTCTGTTAGTAGGTAATCTTGAGAAAAATAATGCTATCGCTCCTATAACGATTCAACTAACAATTCAATGGGCTGCTGGAAAAAGAATCGCTACGTCCTTGATGTTAAACTATCATTGGCCTAATTTAATGCTTAGACTTCTAGTAATTACTCCTTTTCGTATCATAAACACGCTAGAATTGCATGGCAAGCAAATTTCTACTTCTGACGGAAATACGATCATTCTTGTTTATCGCAGAAATGATGAAATTGTGGATGTATCATTCTCTTGGACTGCTCGTGTTTTCTATTTTAAGTTAGATATAGTACTGAGGACAACGTTTTATAACATCGATACTGTGACGTTGACGTTTAAAAAAGATTTTTCAAAGCCGAAAAAAGAATTGTTGATGAGCATACAGTGGCCGACTGGTGAATTATTCGCTAATGTGAAGATAGAGTACACCAACTGGAACTCTTTTTCTGGAACCATGGATATCAAAAGCCGGTATAAGTTATTTGAAATTTTAGCCGGACAAATTCATTTTGAGGAAAATGAAAACGCATTCGAGGGAAGAGCAGCTCTGCAAGGGAAAAATTCTTTTAGAGCAGAACTGTATACCAATTTTAAATTCGATCCCCATAGTATCATTCCCTTGGAAGCAAGCCTTATTATCTTAACACCCACTTTATCAGTTGAACGCTATAAGATCCATTTTTCTGCTTTCAGAAACAATTTGAAAATGACCATTTTCAGTAGCCTTGAATGGAATTCTAACAAATTTGAATTATCTATAAATGTGACGAAAAGAAGTGATTTTCTGGAATTCACTATCAAAATTTCAATTCCAATAGAAGCCAATAATAAATACGAAGCAAAATGCTATTTTTTAAATGACGGCCTTCACACCATTAAAGCAAATGTCAAAATTAATACGGGATCAAGTGTAACGCCTGTCTTTCATTTGTCCGCTTACATGCAAAAAAATGGAGCAGTAATAACACAAGGGCTTTATCTTCTAGAATCTTCAGCAATCACAGTAAACGCATCTTACTCCATAAAAACAGAACAACTTCAAGTTGCCGAAATCAGTGGGATAATTCAGATACCTTCTACAGTTCTCAACGATTTTAAATTTAAGGCCGCTTTTCTCAAGATAACTGAAGAATCTTATGAAATTGTCGGCGTGATGACCAATTCATATACAAATTACTCAATTTCAGGCAATTTTATTAAAAAGAATAACATTTTTTCCTCAGGATATTTAGAACTTCATATGCCTCTACAATCCCAGAAATTAATGACTTTGTTGACGGTCAATTATGATAAGCACAGCTTTCTTATAGAATTCAACGCAACGACGGAAAATAAAAATTTCAACATTTCTACTCTTCTTCAAATTAGTGATAATTATTCTGGTATAATGCAGTTTCTTCTCGAGTCACCGTTCCTAAAATTGCAAAGATGCTTTGCACGATTTCAAATAATATTTGATGGTCTTCAAGAATTTAAATTCGATTTTGCAATTCCGACAGAAACCTTTTCTTTTGTCCTGTTAGTCAGCAATGAAAGTATGTCGGATTATTCTTTTACCATAGCTTTCAATTCACCGGTGAAGAACTTCGAACGATTAAGGATTCACGGACGGTTTAGTCAAAGTAGAAAGCATCTCCTCGATGCTGAGATCGACATAGCTACTTCAGTGGAGCATTTTTCCAATATGGGGTTGAAAGTAAAAATTATTAAAAAAATGGATCGTATCTTTGAATTCGATGCCCAGGTTAAAACCCCTTTTGTAAACTATTCACCCATCATTTTACGTGGCGAAGTGGTGTATAACAACGATTTTACTGTCTTTGAACCGCAGTTTGGCATCATGTTAATGAAACAGTCTTTCAATCTGTATATTCATATGAAGCGAATCCCAGGTAAAATTGAATTGGCCCTTAAGTTGCATACTGATTCAACCGTGAAATATGAATTTCACACAATTTTTATTTATCGCCAGAATCTTGCTGAAATTATGATCAATTTTATTAGTCCGATATCGGGATATGAATATCTACACCTGTCACTGAAATATTATTGTGGTAATGATGGTGTGCATAACATTATGGCAATGATGAAATATCCAAATAACGTTTGGTTATTCAGTGGGTTACTTAAAGTCCGTTTTCTGCCTAATTTCTTCATCAATATTGACCTGACTACTCCAATAAAGAGCTATGAAAATGTTTCACTAAGGCTTGAGCAACAGATTACTCGTAATAGTTACAAAGGAAATTTACAATGCCAGTGGCTATCAAATAAATTAATATTGCTCAGTGTTAATTTCAGTAGCGAAGACACCCATAATGCTGGCCAAATAGAACTGAGAGCCCCATTTCCAATAGTAAAATATGAAAAAATTGATTATGCTTTTCAAAACAATAAGAACAGCCTTCATTTGTTCGGCTCATTTATACACGGTGAAAATAAACTTTTGGATTTGAATTTCGATTCGGATACAAAGACTTTACCAACTGGCGGGGAAGTTTCGTCCTATAACCTTACTTTCGGCAACATTTTTCAACCCATTGGATTATTGATAACAACAAGTGTTTTAAATGAGTTCGAAACAAATTATATAGGACAACTGATATGGAATTTTAAAAATGCGAAAGATTCAACCTTTAAAATAGAAATAAGTCAACAGAAGCATATTACGTCACGAAAATTAGCAATCAAAACTATTCATCCAAACAGAATTATGACGCTCTTAAGTCAATCTACAAACATAGCTAATAAATATACCTATGACCTGGATATTAATTTGGATTTAAAAAAGAATAACACCATAACTTGCAAACTTATAATTCAAGATGAATCCACTGGTAACGATGTCAGCCAGAAATTGATTTTAACCGTGGATCATTCGTTGCGGTCCTTAGAATGGCGGGCCAATTTCAGTTCGAGCGCTCAGAATTTGACTTTGGGGTCAAATTTTATGTGGGACGTCCTGCGAAATAGAAGCAAGTATATTGATATGCAATTACACCATTATAACCTAGCTGAGGGGACATCTATTAAATATGGCAGCGAAGTCACGCTCTTTCATCCTCACGCAGAAAAGGTGAAAAGTTCTCCTTAGTTCATATTTATTGTATTTTAGAGTGATAAATTATTTTAATTATTGTTTTTTTAAAATAGCTAATTGTCCTCCAAGCAACTTTAACAGCGAATGCAGAGAAGGAAATATTCTCAACATACATCGAAGCAGATTATTCAAGAGATGAAAGGGAAAAATTTATATTTTCCTTTCATCTTCGTAACGATAGCAAGTCACATGAAAGTATTTACTATTATATAGGGAAAGTTACGCACCTTGTGTCCAGCTTGCACATTAATTGCAATGGAACAATAATTGATACGGACGACGTGAAAGTGATAAAGAATTACATGGATGTACTGCAATCGAATGGGCGAATCAACGCTTTCTATATGAATGCTGACATCCGAATGCCTTACGCAGCACGTTTTCAGGTAAAGTCTTTTTAAACGTTACGAGGAAAAAGATTTTAATTAGATTTTTATGTGTATTTAAAATCAGTTGTCTTATTTGTTGAACTATAATTTATAATTTTAAAACAATTTATTATTAGCTAGAGATACCAAACAAGAATTTGAAAACTAATGTTTATTTCGACGATGAAAATGACACTTATCTGTTAAATATCACTCACCAGGAAAATGGAATAAATAAATTTATTTTTCACGTCTTTACAAATCCTCAAAGCTTGGAAGTCGACTTCTTACTCTTTCATTTGTCAGGTAAGCATTTTTGAAATATGAAATGAAATAATCACGAATGAAATGAAATTGCATGATATATCTCTAATTGCAGTAAGAAATTAAATGTATTTGAAATTTTAAATGATTCGGTTGCAACCAAATACAACAAAGAAATGTAGCATTTGCAAGCAAATTGACACAGAAGTGAATTATTACAGAAGTAATTAACGTAAAACATTGAATGAAAATTACTGTAAACAGCACTGAAACTTTTAATGAAATTTATTATGAGATTCCTTATTCTCGATCTAAACCGCTGTCCATTGTAGGTCACTTGTCGTTTTATTGAGGATCGCGTCGTCTAAGTAATAAACAAAAAATAGAACGCGATTATTATTATTATTAACAAGAACAATTTTGCTTAATATTACATTACATTTGAAGAATTTCTATTTGGATATTATAAGTATAATGGTATAGACTAAACGGAATATGTATACAACCCAGTCATATGGTTATGGGAGATAATAAGGATAACAGAAAACCGGCATCCGGTAAACAAGGCGCTTCATATGACACTTGTGATCAGGGGGATGAAACTCGTAGCTTTTTCTGTCAAACTAAGATGGCGGCACTATGAAGACTGCTTGCTAATGTTTTCTGCATTTTGGCGTTTTAATGAAAAAGTTATAAATATAAATGAGTAAATAAAATAAAATATTTATGATGGAATTTGATAAAAATAAATTAAATAAATAAAAAATAGCTAAAGTTTAATTAAAAATATAAAATAAAATAAGAATAGATTAATTAAATGATAAACATGTACAGTAAATAAAACAAAATAAAATAAAGTTAATTATTAAGTAAATAAATAAACTTGACTAAATGAATAAATAAAGTAAAATAATTAAATGCACAAATTAATAAAAAAAAATCAGTAAAATAACAATTAAATTTAATCACAGCTTTGAAGACATTGTTGTTACAAAATGTGTCAGCGAAAATAAAATTAATTTTACATATTGCTAAATCGGAAATATCTTTTTTTATATAGACAATTAATTTTACCATTTTGTAGAATCACCTTTTGCCGTAATAACAGTCCCAATTCTTTTGGGCGATGATATTAGTAAGGTCAGGGCAGTGTTCCTGTGTAATATATTTCTAACACTTTGGATGCATTCATTCAGATTTTTTTTGTCCTTTGTCAACGGTTTCTGTATTCTATTTATCATGATTGCCCATAGGTTTTCGATTAGATTCATGGCAGGCAAATTTCCTGGCGATTTTTTGGATGTATAAGGTTTGGTTTGGTTTGTTTGGTATTAACGTCCTTTTCAACTGCTATGGTCATTTCAGGATGGCGTTATAGGGGCCGCAAATTTTGCCTCGCAAGGGTTCTTTAACGTGCAGCCGGCAAACGACTACACGGAACCAACGGCTTTACTTCCCTTCCGAAGGAAGTGCGTGATCTCAGGATTTCCCCCTGAAAAATCCTCGTCGTCCTCGGCCGGGATCGAACCCGCGTCCTCGAGCATCAGAGGCGACCACGCAACCGCTGAGCCACCGAGGCCGATTTGGATGTATAAGCTGGTACACTATCCTGTTTGAAAATAACATCTTCAGATGAACAAATCTTCTCAATAAGTGAGTGAGAAAGAATTTCATCATTTCTGTATAAACTTCTGTATGGAACCGGCTGTTCACAAAAAAAATCAATTCACCAACAACACTTTGACTATTAAAACAACCCCATAAATCATATGGCTTTAAAGGGTGATTTACTTCTCGGTTGACAGTTGAAGGCAGAAAAACTTTTGCAAGAAATCCATCCAATTATTTCTTGGAAATCACTATATTGTTCTCATTCTCATGCTGAATTGTACTTGCAACTATCATAATTAAATATGTAAAAATGAGAATAGAACAGTATTTAAAAATGTTAACCAAACAATATGCAAACAAAAAATTAAAGTATGCCAAAAGAGTTCTGAAGTTATCTTAATAAAAGAAATAATGAATTCACAAAAGTGAATTTTTTTTGTATACATATCTAGGCCCTTTGTTTATTGGATGAATAAATTTCAAATTTCAAAAATTTCAAACAATTAAGTTGTTTTTTTTAATATAATCTACAACAGTTAATTTTCTACTTTAACTTATTATTCGTTTGTCCTCCTAAAATTACAAAAAATAAAATAAAATATTAAAAAA